>JAQZBX010099165.1:0-11504 GCA_029593785.1 Cabassous unicinctus
AAACATTTGAGGAGTCAGGATTAGCAGAGAATCTGGCAATAGGGACAGGGTCGTTTAAACGCCAGAAAAATAAATAAATGGGAAAGGCAGGGAAAGTTATTAGGTTTATAAATTATAAAACTTTCCCTGTATTTTTTTTTTTTTTTAAGTAAAGTTATGAGGTTGACTACGTTGAATAACTACATTGTGAGCCTTAAAAAGCTGAAAGCCGGCAGAAACCCTTCTACAGTCCTGTTTCATTTTTATCGGATAAAATACATTTGGTTTCTTTTTTAAAACCATGTTTTTGTGAGGGAAGGAAAATGAACACACGCTGTTATTGGCCACAGCAACTCAAGAAACCCTCATGTTGCCAGAGACCACATGAAAGTCTGTGTGTTAGGGAGGGACCGATAAGGGGGTGGGGAAAAGGAGGGTGATGCTTCCAGCTTCTCGTGCTCAGAGCTGCGATTTGTGAACAACCTGTGATGAAATCAAGTTTTGGGCAAATCAGATGAGTCTGTCAACTTCCCAGGTGGGATTACTTGCAGTTAATAGACTGAACTCTAGAGCCCCAAAAAAGCAGTGCTTTCAGTGTAGGGAAAGAGAACAGACTGCGAGAGGCTTTCCAAGAATCCTCTGGGATGGCAAGGAGGAGCTCTTTCCAGTCGCATCAGGTAGGTGAACAGTGGAGTGACAGGGGAAATGCTTGCTCTTCTGAATCAGTTCACAATTTCGAATTCTCTCTCTCTCTCTCTTTAGAGGAAGACAGCACTTTACGATGCATTTTGAAAGTTGTAGGATTAGATGGTGATGTTGAAGTCATTTGGATTGCCTCCACATACTTTGGTATAATCCTGTCTAGCTGTATTTGACAACCTGATCTTTGATTCCCTTAGGTAATATCCCTGTTCACCTTTGCCATTGGATTCAATATCTGCTTAGGATACACAGCAAATCGAATTAAGAGGGCAGAAGGATATGACGAAGTCCCTCCTACAGGTAAGGGGAGCAATTTTTGTATTTTCAATCCTTTAAAATATTTTACAATAGGTAATAAATATAAGCTCATTAAGAATTCATTTTTAGAATATATATATATATATTTAAAGATACTTAGATTATATAAATGTTACATAAAAAATAAAGGGGATTCCCATATGCCCCACTCCCTACACCTCCCACATTTTCCCACATTAACAACATCCTTCATTAGTGTGGTACATTCGTTACAATTGATAAACACATATTGAAGCTCTGCTACTAACCATGGATTATAGTTTATGTTGTAGTTTACACTCTCTCCCGTGCAATTTTGTAGGTTATGGCAAGATATGTAATGGCCTGTATCTGTTGTTGCAATGTTCAAGAATTCATTTTTAAGATATTTTTGCAGTATACCTACTTCAGTCCTAGACTTCTCTGGAATGAAACCAGCTATGTGTATAATTGAGGTGTGAGAATATGGTTTTAATTAGAGTGAACATTTGTGATGGCTTCGTGAGAACTGCCGATTTAAATCTTTGTACTATAAAAATTATGAATGTTAAGATAAAAGAAAAACTCCCCCTTGTTACTAGATCACTAATGTTAGAGTAGAAGAGGTGAGAACGGGTGTTGGCTAAATATTGGAGATACAAGAATCTGAATTGTTGTCATTGAAGGATGTAGTATCTGCCACCTGAAAGTTCTGATCTGATAAAAGGAGAGATGGAAATTAAAAAAAAGTTGTGAATGGTCTTTATGAAACTTCAGACATTTAGAACTCTGTGAGATTAAGATGTACCTAGAATAGCAAAAGCATAAAATAGAGAAGGTACTTAAAAAGGCTTGCAGGAGTGACTTGTACTCATTGTTTTTTTCTTTTGGCACAAGGAAAGGTAAGTTCTAGCAGTGCACTATGACTTAATAGAACTGAAGTGAAAGAGTTTCCTTTTACAATATACTGCTCCAAAGCAGTGTGGGGATTCTTATGAAGGAGCTCCTTGTCCAGATTGAGGGGGCTTAGCTGACCAGGTCTTAAGTAATGAGTTGGTTAATTTCCTGGAAATTGGAGCTGCTGATGGTTTTATAAATAAAAATTACATTTTAGGGAATGGGTACTTCAGGGGGCAATATTTTCTTGACTTTCCTTGACATCCCAGCATGCCTGTCCACCTCCCTGTCAATTGTTTTAATCCACATTTCTTGACTTGACTATCACCTGTCTCTGTTTAGCCAGCATGAGCTTTTATTAACCAGGTTATGATGCATACATTGATGGAATACTAAGTCTTCCTTACATCAAGTAAGTTAGTTACTTTTGAATCATGTCTGAGGGTTGAAAGAATATTAAAAGTGGGTTAGTGAGTCGAAGTGGGGTGTGGTTGGGGTGAGGAGTGAGAAAATAGATCATAAAAATTGCAGCCCCAGGGAGCCAAATGGACAAAATGAATTGTCTTCTGTTGGGGAGGGAGAGGAGAGTGGATCTCTGGGCTGGAGAATCCTGTTTTTATTGGTAACAAATGCTCTCTTCAAAGGCCTCTCTTTCTTGTGAGAGAAAAGCATAACTCCCAGTAACACTGGATGTGACTGCCCAAATAGGGGGATTCGGAGCCTTAGAGGGGTCACATGGGCAAGTAAAACTTGAGAGCCCACTGCCGGTTCTTTTCAATGCACCCGAAGAGGAACCTTTTTGCTGTTTTGTCATGCTATATTAGTTTAGCTAAAACTAATATGAAAAAAATTCAATGCTGTTTCCTTAATGAATTTGTAAAATCGAGTCACTCCTTTTCAAAGCTGATTGCTAGACAAAGATCATGATGGCCCCAGACTGGCATCCTGGTGCCTTGAGTTGTCACCCTGGATCCATGTAAATTGCTCTGTGGTGCTGGACAAGTCACTTCTGAAGTCTGTTTCCTTAGCTGTATAACCAGGAGCAGGCCTAGATGATTTCTCATTTCCTTCTGGATTAAAAAAAAAAAAAGTCTGTGATTCTATCTGTTCTGTTTCTTTGCTTCTTGAATTTGTTTGCTGTCTAGAGAACTGGAAAGGCATAGACCAGATTTATTAATACTTGAAAATATTTTGTTCATAATAAACTATTCCCACATGTGATAAAAAACAGTTATAATAACTAATGAATTAGTACTACCTTTGGAAAAATAATATGAGAGCATGCAAAAACAAATTGCTATACAATCTAAGAGATTGTAAATATACTACAAAATATTATCTTCTTGAATTATTATTTAATTAAATTGTTGATTATTTTAGGCCTTTATGGTATATTTAATTATATACATGTATATTAGTTAAACTTCTACCTATGTGAAGCTTAGTCTTGGAATACAATGCAATTTAAGACTGAGTTTTAGGGTTTGGGTAAGCCTGACAACATTTTTTTATTTTCAGTTTTTCTTTTGATATAGTTTACCTGCTGTTTAGATATTGGGGTTGATTTCTCCTGAATAAGGGTCACAGATGTGCTTTGAAAACTGGGGGAAAGCAAAGTGCAGATAATTTAAAGCATTTTTATGCTTTTTCAATGCTACATATACCTAGAAAGATTTTCCCTCAAATAATATACTTGATTGGTTATTCTGTTAGCAAAGTTAATCAGAGAACATTGTGCAAACTTCTATATACATATTGGAACAAGGCACTAGAAGGAAAAGCAACCAGGACCATTTTCACCAACACTTTTAGGCTCCAAAGAAATCCTGGGACGCTTGGTGCTTCGAGCTTGTTTTGACAAATAGAAGAAACACAAAAGGTATTCATATATAGCCAGCTTCAAACTCATCAGAGCAGGCGCCGCCGTTTGAAAGCATGTGTTTCTTGTTTAGTAAATGTTGAAGCTCCTCAGAGTCCTCAACCGTAGCTGAGAATGTTCTGCCCGCAGGTCCACCCATGCTGCTGTACTATGGACTGGGGTGTTAGTTTCAAGGTTGTGGCAGTGCAAACAAACTGTTATAATTAATTAACTAGCACACTTGTTAGCTGGAGTTATTGTTAGGACCGAGTAAAGTATTGGTGGAATATATTTCTTCTCCCAGATCATGAAAATCCTATCGATTTATTAGAAGATATGATATGAGCATTGCTAATTATAATTCTGTATGCTAAAAGGAATGGGCAGTCTGGTAAATGAGATGTCTAGAAAACATTTTCAAAAAACAATGTGAAAAACAAGTGCACTTCAGTTTGACACCCTTGTATCATACACCTGATGTGGCTCACTTAATTTGCCTTTATGACAGCAAGAGTTTTTGTATATTCATGTAAATGTGCATGTGTGTGTGTGTGTGTGTGTGTCTGTGTGGTGTTATGGGGGTGTCTATTTTACTGAAGGTTGCTATTCGGAGATTCTTGCAGTCTCCAGGTAGAAATGGGATATCCTCTTTGAAATACAGGCAATTTAATATTTGAAAGACAAAGGGAAATTTGTGAGGTTGTCAATAGATGACTAATAGAGACTTGAAAGCAGAGTCCAATTTATCATCATTTTTAGTGGCTTGAAAGGGAAGTTTAAAAGTATGTGAACGAAATTCATGGGCAAATATAGAATGAAGCATGTCGCTAACAACTTTGTGAGTAAAGCTTTTCTTTGTGAATCAGAGAGAAAACAGAAAATGGTACTAGGAATGAGAAGGTCCATGCTTATTGATAACTTTAGAAACCTCATGCTATTATGGAAAGCTGTTTTAACAGTGGGAGAGTCAGATGTAGGAACTGTAAAGCAGACAGAGATATCAGCCTTTACTTGTGAGCATAACTATTTCATGAGGAATATCACAGCAGATGATTTCATGTTAAGTCTGGAGAAATCAGGAGACTTTAACTCAATGAAATGATCTGAATTAGACTCTAAGGAGGCCATACACTTTTTCAATTCTTTGCTAAATGGGGCTTTGGTCTAGTGGTTTCTCATACATTTTAAAACTGGAGAGAGTCTTCTCTCTTATTTGCATACCCAGAAACCTCAGTCTTTAACAGAGTTCAACCTAGATGCTTGACTCAACAAAAATCAACGAATCTCCCCAAATCGTATATTTTAAAAGGAACTTCTGTAGTTTGGAACCTATGAACCAAAATTTGAAAAATCATTTGTTAATGAAAAAGATACTATAGTTATAGTCAGACGATCCAAATCATAGCTAGGACTTTGCTAGCTCAAATTAAGATTATAGATCTCATTTTCCCATCTGAAAATGGAGATAATGTTGCCTCTGTTTATCTAAAAAAAGAGTTTTGAAAAAAATGCTATATTAAGACTGATGAGAAGTCAATTCACTTAATTCATCTTCAATTAGGTTTGAAGGCCAGTGTCTAAAATTATGCCTTTATCGAGTTAACAATACTTGTCGTTTAAAATGACAGCTCTTCATTCTTCGGCAGCAGATTTGCAAATCATTCAGACCCAGACCACTAACCACCATCACAAATGCTACTTGAATGGTTTAGAAGTTGAATGAAAAGTTTTCAACTTATTTAAATCACATAGAAATTTGTTTTCTGTTAGTTTGTGAAGTCTTTCTATATGAGGGTGTTGTAGTTATAGATGCACTGGGAAAGTAGAGGTGTTTGAAAGCTTCCTGGGTGGACCTATTTATACACACACACACACACACACACACACACACACACATCTATGAAATCTGGCCCAGAGCTGTGAATAGGAGGAGAGAACAGTGATGCCACAGAAATGGGTATTTATAGGAAGTGATGTCATGTATTTAGGAAGCAGAGAAACTGACATGCAGGCTCACATATAAGTGCCACTTTGCTAAGGGATGAGGTCAAAAGCATCAAGGAAAAGTGGCAACTTTAACTTGCTATAAGATAGTATGAAAAGAATGAACGAGTCCTATACTCAACAAGAGGCACAATAGAGTAGTTAATCCTAGAGTTGGGCCCCATCTTGAATGATCATCTACTCTTTCCTCTTCCTTCTCTGCAGTTTATACTTCAAACAGGGCAGACACGTCCTTAAGGAAAGGAAACAACATAACTAGTCTGCAACCCATTTCGAGACTTTTCTCTCATTTTCAGGAAATACTTGGGCCGAGAACCAAGGAGAATGAGAGGAACAGATAGGGAGTATTATCCAAAACCTGAAAATAGCCCCAGACAAAACTTAAAAGAAAGAACCTTCCAGCTTTAGAGTGAGCTAAATATTTTAAAACTTTTAAATATTGCCTCCCTCACTGGCCATCATCCAAATCTTCAAGTTTCTTTTTTGCAGGAAGGTTTAGAGGGAAATATAATTGGGAGACCAGGTTGACGTAGTGTTTAGGTCACAGCTCTGGTCATGAATTAGGTTCTTTTCAATAGTCTAATTAAGTTATCAATAGTTTCCCCCTTTATCATAGAATACATGGCACCAGAATTCTATCACAGTACCTCTGATAAGATGGAATATTTTAGAAATAAGATTTTACTTAACTAAATAAAAATATCTTCACAACAGCTGCTATTTCTATCAGAATTATGAATTTGTATGAAACAAATCAAGCTTTACGTTGATGTTTCTTTAAATCATGAAATTATGCTTCTGTGAAAAGTAATGCATAGAACTGTTGTTATGCATCTTATCTATTCAATATATACACATTTTAAAATTTGAAGTCCTTATTTTTTTAAAAAAAATATGCACCTGTATAGACCAGCAACATTTATTTTTTTAAGATTATAGGACTGACTTGTATTTCAGAAGTAAAACATCACTTAAAATATATGATTAAAATGTCAGCAATAGAATTTGAATCTCATAAAGAATTGGCAAATGCCTCATAAGAATTTCCAAGCTTACATCATACTTATCACATACTATGACTTGATATTTCTGTTTATTTTTTACCTTTTTTTTTTTTCAGTTCTGAGCTGTTTTGGAGGTCTCAGTAATGATCTAAGATGCAGATTATGGGATACAACAAATTTGTTGATCCTTCTATTTTATCATATGTCTTGCTAAGTTATAGAACCGAAGTGCTTGCATTGATATTCTCCTGACTATGTTGAGGAAAAAATGGCTTTTAATAAGCCAGGAACTCTTTCCATATTTGGCCATTAAATCAGGTACAATAAAGAGAGAAGTCCTGAGATCTGTCCTCAGGCTGGGTGTGGGGAGAAGAAATAGAAAAGCCAGAACAGGGAGGATAAATCACAGAGATCTTAGGAAAAGAGTAGGGGCTAGAGTTGGTCGTGAAAAAAGATGTCTGGGCTGGAGTAAGCCTTGGAAATGCAATGTGAATATTCTTCTACTCTTATTTATAAAAATCAGCAGCTCAAACTTCTTAGGTTATTCGTTTTGAAGAAGTCCTATATGATTAAATTCATCTTCTCATTTCTCCGCCTGCTATTGCCAGCTGAATCCAAGTCTCCAGGAATGGATTTGGACTTCTGTGTCCTCTAATCAATACAGCCCAGGAATTTACTCTTACTGAAGCTGTCAATAACCCAATCTGGAGTACAATATTTTTAATGCAGTATATCTTTACATCATGAGCATAAGCACAACTCTTACTAACAAAGCTGTCTTCAGTCTAAAGATTGGCAAGGAGGACTATAACTGATAGGGGCACGTATTAGGTTAGATTCAATTTTTTTTTTCAAAAGCAAAGTGTAGGACAAACTTAGAGAATCATTAATGTTCTAAGAAAATTGTAAAAATAATATTGATAGAATGGTTGAAGAAAGGCCATAAAATCCTACAGATATTTTGAAAGTAAAGAAAGAAATAAGGAAGAAATCATGATGAGGGAAAAGCAAAGGGTGTGAAATGAGGACAATTTCAAATTCATGATGGGACATCATAAAGAGGAGACAGCACCAGTAAACAATGGTTAGCAGTAGAAGTTTTTATTTGTGTCTGCAGATCTCTTTATCATCTCAGTCATAAGCACAGCTAATCAGATTTATGTATGCAGTTCATGGGAATGAATACTACTCAGAATTTATTGAAGGGCTTTTGGAATGGATTCTGTCTAAGCAATACCCCTAAGAAAAAGAATAATTAAATTATAAGTGTTTTCCTTATCTTTCTTTATTTTCACAATAGGGCTGTCTCTATTTTTCTTTTCTTCACTCCTCAATCCATAGTTTCTTATGGTCCAGTATGCACTGCCAATAGGTTGGCCAAAGTCAATAGAAAATGTGGTTTATGGATGAGAGGTAAGGCATTGCTTTGGAAACCTGACATTATTTCCTAAACTGAACTGGAGCGGTTTGTGTATATTTTAACATCCTAGAATCAACCATGCAAAAACGTTTCACATCTCATGGTCTAGTGAATCTGTTTACTTTAGTTAAACTGATCTGATGGCATAAAGGCTAGGATTGGGTGACTCTGACTTTAAAGAGGACAAGGGACTGAGTAGTGAACAGGATGTTCAGATAAATGGCTTGCGTGAGCCTATAAATATTATCTAACACCTGCTCCCCTCCTGTTTCTTGTTTTTTCCTTGATTTATAAAGTAAAACATACTAATTATTTTTAAAAAGAGAAAGTATAAACCTATAAATAAGAAAATAAAATTACAAACAACATGTCACAAATAATATTTTTTAGGATGAGAGAATATTTATTAGAGAAAGAAATAGAAGCAAGTAAGCAATCAAACAAAAAACCCCACAAAAAATCAGGCAACTCTGGTTAATTTTTTATAAAGTGATGTGTTAGGATTCACCAGGGAAGCAGAACTGACAAGATATATGTATATATTATGAGATTTATTATAGGAATTGGTTCATGTGACTATGGGGATTGGCAAGTCTGAATTCTGTAGGGCAAGCTGCAGTTGGAAGCACTGACGAAGGTTTCAATGAATTCCCCAAGGGCGGCTGGCTGGCTGAAGGGCTGAAGTACAGATAGAAATTCTTTCTGACTACTAAAATCATCAGTTCCTCCTTTAAAGGCTTCCACTGATTGGATGAGACTTCTCTCATTGCTGAAGGCAACTCTTGATTGTAGTTGTAATCAACCATAAATGCAACCAACTGACAAATGATTTAAAACCATGAAATTCTCTCATAGTAACAATCAGGTCATTGCTTTCTTGACTGAACAACTGGATACCATAACCTAACTAAGTTGATACATGAACTTAACCATCACAGTCCACCCCTTGTCACCTTGGCACCCATTCACAGCTCCTTAAACCATACTTAATTCTCTAAATAAAAACAGTAACAGTCATATTTTTTCCTAACACAACTAAACTGTCCTGCATACAACCAGAAACGCACTAACCCTTTCCCAATAAGAATGCAAGTCCTTGGGTAATATTGACTCTTAAACTTGATATCCTACAATTTAAATACTATATATACACCCACAAACATATTCATAACAAAACAAGGAAGAAATACTTGTAACCATTATAGTCCTAGTTTCTGCAACTGGTCACATGAGCATAGCTTTATGTACAACTACCTTCTTCCACTGCCCAGTCCATATTTCTTCAGCTGGTCCTGGTTCTTTGCCTGGTAGGGTGACCCAAACTTTCATTACTGAAGGGTCTGGGCCATTAGTAGTCTCCACTGTGTTGGATTGTTACAGTTTTCCACTGACTTTAATCCCAGGACATGGAAGTACTAAGAAATACTCTAAGGTTTATCCTGTATTCCGGGCATACTCTTCTTTCCCTCCATTGTGTAGTAGCAGTCCTATTTCCCCTTCTTTGCCTGTTGATTTAGAGGCATGAGGACCCCAAAGTGTTTGGGTGGCAGTCTTGACTCCTAGTTCAGTGGAATCATTGTTATGTCTCCTGGTAGAAGCACTCCTCTTTTGGGCCTAGACCTATAGACCAGCAGAGGGTAAGGTGAGGGGAAGCAAAATTTTTTTGTAACTCTAGGGGTAATAGTCAGTGGTGCTATTGGTTCCTGGACCTGTAAATTCTGGCTATAGGAGAAAAAGCACCATAGAGTGGACACTGATTTATAGCATATACAGCGTCCTAGAGAACATGGCTCCAACCCTGCAAGGTATTGCCACCCATTTGGCACTGTATTTGCCCATCCTGTATTCTATGTGCTGTGAAATGGATCCCTTGATCAGAAGTAATACTGTGTAGAATACTATGATGGTGGATCAGGCATTCTGTAGGTCCACACATGGTAGTTTTGGCAGAAGCATTGCATGCAGGGAAGGCAAATCCGTATCTGGAGTATTTGTTCCAGTAAGAACAAAATGCTGCGCCTCCCATGTTGGAAGTGATCCAATGTAATCATTCCTTGGGGAATGGTGCCATATTGGGGACTGGGTGTTGTCTCCGCAGCTGGCAGATTGAGCACTCAGCAGTGGCTGTAGACACTAGTCAGTGGAAGTCCATGTTGCTGAGCCCACACATACCCTCCATCTCTACCACCATGGCCATTGGGCAATGACAAGAGTGGCTGGGAAAAGAAGCTGACTGGTATCCATAGAATGGGTCAACCTATCCACTTGATTATTAAAATCTTCTGCTGTAGTCATCCTTTGGTGAGCATTCACATGGGACACAAATATCTTCATGTTTTTAGCCCACTTGGAAAAACTATTGACATACCTCTCCACCATATATCTTTGTCACCAGTTTTCCAATCATGTCCCTCCCAAGTCCCTGACTACCCAGCCAAACCATTGGCCACAGCCCATGAATCAGTATATAAATGCACCTCTGGCCATTTCTCCTTCCAAGCAAAATGAACAACCAGGTGCACTGCTTGAAGTTCTGGGAAGATTTCCCTTCACCACCATCTTTCAAGGATGTCACAGATAGGGGCTGTAGTGCTGCAACTGTCCACTTTCTGATGGTACCTATTTATCATTCAGAACCATATGTAAACCAGGCCTGAGTTTTTGCTTCCTCAGTCAATTGATCATAAGGAACACCCCAAGAGGCCATAGCTGTGGACAGGGGAAAAAAGGTAATGTGACAGGAATGAGGGCCATGGACATTTGGGCCACTTCCCCATGTACTTTACTTGTGCTTTCAGGGCCTTCTTGAGCCCAATCTCATATATACCACTTATCATTTTATGATGGAGTGCTGCTGTGCATGCTCAACCACCGCCGGATCTGCTAGATCATATGGCCAAAGTGGCAGAGAAGCTTTACAGCAACCTGGACCTGTTGCAGCTTTTTGGGTTACTCAGTAAATGTACCAGAGTAGCATACCCAAATGAGGAATATGTTGCCACCAAAATCCAAAGAAGCCAAAGTCTTTATTCAAGGTGATCTGGGTCTGTAACCTGTCTTCAAGTCTGGGAATTGATTCTTTGTTTTTGTAATTCAAATTAGCCTTTTGTTCACTTGACCTAGAACATATCAGTAAGAATTTAGTAGACTGCCCATCTATTGCATTTCCATGTAACCTACGATTAACTAGCCATCGCCATTAGTCTCTGCAAGTTTGTCTGTACCATATTGCTTTGTCCGATATGGTAGCCATGGCCACCTTCTCTTTGTTGATTAAGTGCTGTCACTTGACTCCTGTCAACCCAGGATTTGACCATCCCCATTACATTTAAAGGTCCAAGTTCAGTGGAAGCAGTTGCCATAG
>JAQZBX010099166.1:0-11501 GCA_029593785.1 Cabassous unicinctus
TATATATATATATATATATATATATATATATTTTTTTTTAAAGGTGCTTAGATTACCTAAATATTACTCAGAAATTACAGGGATTCCCATGTTCCCCACCGCCCACACCTCCAACAACATCCTACACCACCATTCCGCATCTGTGTGGTACAACACCTGCAATGAATATACACATCCTGGGGCCTTGCCACCGAGCATAGACCACAGTTCACATCACAGACCACACTCTCTCCCACCCAGTTCTGCATGGTATATTCTGATGGAAAATGGCCTACATCCGTCACCGCTAAGCCACTCAAGACAACCCCCAAAGTCCCAAAAAAGCCCCAGTATTTCAACTGCCCCTCCTCTCCCTGCCCCAAAAATGTCCAGTGGCCACCGGCTCCTATCTTTCTCAGCATTGCTGATAATTAAAAAGAAGTTGAATGAATAAATGAAGAAAGTCCTGAATTCTGCCAAGCTGAGCTCTTTTAGTATATCTGCTGGTAGACTTAATTTGGAGGTAAAATAATGCCTTTGTTTTACAAGGTGCGGGAAGAGCTGGTAAGTGCTTGCATTTTGAAAGCCAAGGTTGCTGCTATGTCTTAAAGTCACCTAGTTATCTGCAGGCTCTGGAACCACATGTGTAAAGTGAGACAATCTGAATAATCAGTCCACAAGGGCTGCATTGTATTTTCTGACCCCGCAAAACTGGCATAAAAGGGCAACTACTTATAATGAGATACAAAAATGGAATGGAGTTTCAATTTGACTTGGAATAAAGTCTACTCAATTTCTTACTATTGATTCACGTCAGTGATGTTCAACTCAGTTACAGAGCTAAGCATACCTGAAAGAGTTACACATGTGGCAATATTTTTATTCCTACCTACTCTTGCCCTAAAAAGAAGGAAATATGCATTTGCACATATTCTTAATTTATTTGCCACAGATTTATTTTTTTTAAATTACAGCATGTAAAAGGATACTCTCTCATTATGTTAAATAAATAGTTTTCAAGAACTGAATCCAAGAGTAAAAAAAAAAACAGAGGAAAACATTAACAGGCTCACCTGCTGCAATGCACCAGTGACCTTAAAACATGTGTGACTCTTTTTCTACTATGTGACTTTTTAAATGGATGTATCTCACTTGGATTGCTTCAGTCTTAGCTCCTGCATTTCTGCCATGCCCAGGCCTCTGTAAGTTCATCTGTATCTTTGGTTTTGGGCCTGATATAGTGTATAGCAGTGTCAATAGTGGGAGGCAGACAGTGGAGAGACTAACAGCATACTCTGGAGTGGTCTATTATTTTGAGTTCCATTCCTGGTTCTGCCATGAACCACTGTGTGATCTTGAGAAAGTTACTTCACCTCTCTGAGTCTCAATTTCCTCATATGTTACAAAGATATGAGACAGAGGTGAAGATTAAGTGAAATGATGTACCTAAAGCTTTTAGCTGACGCTTGATCTGCAGGAACTTAACAACTCATGGTCAAAATGGCTGGTGCTCTCATTATTGAGACTGTTATGGTTCAGTCTTGGTCACGTGTATTTCGAAAACATATTCCTCCCAAGATTCTCTCTTCTTTTAGTTTTCAAGTAGAATAGAGCATAAGCATTTAGCCCTTTTACTGAACAACCCATCATATGGAGAAACAGAAGACAAAAACAACGCTTTTCTTTAGTGACATTTAGCTTACAATAAGATGGCATTTCCAGAATTCTGCATGATCTAGAGCCATTAAGTTTTGAGTTTGGCTAAGTTTCTGTAACAGCAATTTAACAGGCAAAAGTTAGGAAGGTAATTTAAAAGCTAAATACTGTGGTTCTGGATAGCTTCTAATATTCAAGGGAATATTTCAAATGATAAATCACACAGACAGTCAGAATCTACGGGACGTTTAACACATTATTCATAGAAATGTAAGAAGTGTTTCAAGGTTAAATTTCAAGAAGTAAAAACCAAGACTAGAATGCAAAGTGTATTTATGAGAGATTATGGTTTTCAATGTGGATTTTTCTCTGTACCTACCAACATGTCAAGTTCTATGAAATTAGATATCTTTTCCAAAATGTAGGAAAATACGTTATTTATTTAAATTTTAAAAGCCATTATATTCTACCAAAAGTCCTCTCCTGCAGAGTTGGATTAGTATTATCTAGTATTATCATGTTTTTTTATTAGAGTGGTTGTAGGTATACAGAAAAATTATGCAGAGTACAGAGTTCCCATCTACCTCTACTCACACACCTACAGTTTTCTCTTTTATTAACATTTTGCATTAGTGTAGTATCTTTGTTACAATTGATGAAACAATATTGTTATAATTATATTATTAACTATAGTCCATAGTTTGCATTAGGGTTCACTCTTTTGTGTTGTACGATCTAGTTTATTTATTTATTTATTTATTTATTCTGGTAATATGTGTACAACCCAAAGTTTCCCATTTTATCCACTTTCAATTATACAATTCACTGGTGTTAATTACATTCACAATGTTTTACCATCCATTACTAAAAGTTTCATGCTTAATTGGTATGAAGTTTCTGTTTGGGGTGATGGAAAACACCATTTTTGAAAATAATATGATTTAACAACTTCTTGAATTATGAAAATTATTTGGAGCCCCATTGTCTTTTAGAAATCATGAATTTAAGGCCTGTCCTAAAATCTTCCCAGCACTCAAAATGCTGGGATCCTAAACCAATTTTTGTGAATAATTGGATTCAAGTCATAGGATACATACTGTGTCTACTACACACTATGAATAGAAAGGGGTATATGATGTGTGTGAGTAGGGGAGGAGGGCAGAGGAAAGAGGAGACAGATATAGATGAATAAGCCATCATCCTTAGTTGGAGATAATGCAACATATCACAGGAGATGGGTCTATATCTAACTAAGCATAATATACCAGTGGTGTAACATGTAAGGGAGAAAGTGAATTTGAAATTCTGTACCTATATGTCTCAGGGAGAGAACAAAACAAAACAAAAACAAAAATGTGCATTTAGCTTTAGAATTTACTTCAGGTGAGGGAAGGAGCAGGTAAAATCTTAGATTACAGAGAGCTGTTTTCAGAATGTTCTCTAACAAATGGGCCAGGAAGTCATAGAAACCAAAATAGCTTGTTCAATCTGTTTTGATTTAAATAGATATGTGCAGAAAAGTTTCATAAGACTGCTTAAATTAAGGCACTTGTGTACCGATTGAAACTTAAGAGACCCAGAATCCCAAAGGCCAATCAGAGAGACTTCTGCAGATCCTCATTAGGGTGGTCAAGTCTAGATAAGGAGTTTTAACAACCTGGGTTCCGCTGGTCATATGACCTTGCAAAAATCAATCTCTCCAAGCTTCAGTTCCCAATTGTAAAATGGGGAAAATACTGCTTTCTTCAGAGGAAATGAGCTGTGAAAAACAGGCAAACACCTGCTCATGTTTTTGAATTTCAAGGATAAAGAAGGAATTCTTAGACTTTCAGGCAGAGAAAGCAGATCATCTATAAAGAGGGAAATATCAGGTGGGTGTCAGGTTTCTGCAAGCCAGCTATCAGTGCAAGGAGCAGTGCCAAGTAATGCCAAGGTTAGGAATGAAAATAACAAGATGAACTTAAGAATTATTCCATCAGAGTCCAAAATTAAAATTCTGCAGAAATCTTAATAGCATTAAATTAATTTGGGAAGAAATGACATCTTTAAAATATTTAGTCTCCAGGAATATGCTATGAATAGCCAGTTTTAAAGGTTTTTTATTATAGTTCTTGGTAAATATAATTTTATTCATATAGGTCCCATTTGTTTCTTGATAATCTATTTTTAGCTATTTGATATTTTCAGCACTATTATAGATGGACATCTTTTTTTGTATTTTATTTTCTAACTAATTTCTCCTGGTATATAAGTTCAATATTGGTTTTTATATTTTTTATTTGACCATACTACTTTTTCATTAATTCCAAGAGCCAGTGGATTCTCTTTGCTTTTCCAATAATACAATCATATCATCTGTAAATAATTATTATTCTATTTTATCCTTTTCTATTTTATTATATTTATATTTTATGTCTTATTGACCTGACCCCAAACTAGCAGAATGAAGTTAATTAAATAGTGGTTATAGAGTCATTTTTGTCATATCTTTAGTATAACTAAAGACTCTGGTGTTTGGTCTTGATTTAAAATAATCTCTATCCTATTAATGTATTGTGGATTGTGGTAGTGCTGCTGGTGAGATAGGTGGTAAAAGAAGAGGGGAGTATTATGGTTTAAGTGTAAATGGATACATTTCTAGGTTCAGGTGTGTTTGGTCAATACGTGGGTGACCAACCAGAATCTACTTGAACGAATGAACTAAAACCTATCCAAGGAGAGTCAGGTAAATAAGCTGGGCTGAGTAATAAAACTTGAGGCTTTTGAGGTGACTGCCCCAGTCACTTGTTTATCCCTGTGACTGCCCAAAGTCTGAGAATTTTTTTTTAAAAGGGAAGCAATTTTCACTCAATGCCACAAATTTTCTTCAGACACAAAATTCTAAAATTTTTGATATAAAGTGCTCTATCGTGAGTTTTGGAGATAGTTTGCAACTGACAATTATAATAGTTATTTAGATGTGTTTTCTTTTTTATTTCTAAGATTTTAATTTTATGTAACTTTTTATACTTTAATTATTTTTCAAATTTTGGAAACTATATAAACTCTGTTTTTGTTTTGGCTTTTTTTTCCTCTCATGATTTAGAAAACATATAACCACTTTTGAGGTATATAGGTGGCATGATAGGTTGAATTATGTAAGAATTTTAGACATGCCCTTAATCTTACTCCGCATTAAGGATGTGAACCCCCAGTAAGTAGGACCTCTTGGGGATGTTATTTTCAGTTAAGGTGTGGTCCAGCTGCATGAAGGTGGGTCTTAAACTGTATGGACTAGAGGCCTTATGAAGAACCAGAAGCTTAATGCCAGTGAGAAACCAGAAGAGCAGATCCAAGAATGGAGAGAACATCACCATGTGACAGGAAAGCTAAGGCAACCAGCAACAGAATGCTACAGGCTTTGGGGAGAAAGCAGGCCTTGCTTTCTATCTTAATAGTGGACTTCTGGCTTCTGAAACTTTGAGCTAATAAATTCTTGTTATTAAGCTGAAACTATTTTGTGGTGTTTGTGATAGCAACTCAGGCAAACAAAGGCAGGTGGAGAGGTTTATGTTAAAAATTCTTGAAACTATTCTTTTTTTTTTACATTATGAGGCTTTAAAAATTTTTTTTGACAATTGCAGATTCAATTTTATAATGATATTTATAATTATATAGCTTTAGTCTCATCTTAAATTTGTTTTAATGATTGCTTCCAAACCTTTTATATGACAATATCCCCATTTAAAATCTTAATTTTATTTATCTGCTAGTCGGTTGAAATATATCATTGAAACATTCATTTCCCCTAGAAATACTGATGATAGGTAGAGTTTCTGAATACTTGCATATTACATATATCTTAGAATGTTTGCTTCCTTCACATATGAATGGTTATTTAGTGGATTACAGAATTCATGGATTACAACACTTTTTCCTCTATAGATATTACCTGTTCTATAATAAATGACATTAAATAGTGAATTAGATAGGTCTGAGGCTAGTTTGAATTTATTCCTTTCAGAATATTCTATTTCTCTCTTGCTGGCATTCTGTTTATAAATGTCTTAATTTTTTGAAATATTCAAAAATTGCAAGATATATCTGGGTGTTTATCTCCTTTATTCAGTTTTCACAAAAGTTGAATATGCCATGAACTTTCATTTTTTATGGAATGAAAACAATTTTCTTTTATTATGTCCTGACAATTGTCTCTGTTTTATAAATTGTTCATATCATCTTCAAGAAAACCAGTTTCCTTAGATTGAATATCTCTGTTTCTTGTATCTATTATCAAATTTCATATTGTTAGAATCTTTTTACTTTTACTTCTGAATTCTGGAAAAGCTTATTGAATTTGGCATTCATTTTAGTTTCCAGCTGCTAAAATAAATGCCATACAATGGGTTGGATTAACAACAGGAGTTTATTGGCTTCTGTTTAAAGAGCTAGAAGGCTTGCTTCCTCAGGGAGTTGGCTAGCAATTTTGGGGGTTCCTTGGTTTTTCCATCTCATGGCAATGTACAAGATGGCATCTTCTCCTTTCTCTTCCTGAATCCATTGACTTCCAGGTTTTTGTTTCTGCCATGGCTTCTCCTTCTGTGTCCATTTCTTTACTTATAAAGACTTCAGCCATATTGGATTAGGGCCCACTTTCATTTAGTGTGGGGATACTTTAACTAATAACATCTTCAAAGTTCCTATTTATAAAAGGGTTCACACCCACAGGACCAGGGGTTGGGACTGTAGATGCCTTTTGTGGGGACATTATTCAATCTCAACAGCATCCAAATAAGTTACTCAATTATCTACAACTTCAATTCTGCACTTTACTATTTCTAATTCAGATTTTAATTTTTCTATTTTTTTCTGCAACCTTTTGCACCAAGCTTCTTTAACGTCTGTGCCAATACCTAACCAGAGTTTTATTTTTATTTCAAGTTAGGGGCTTAACAATTTGTGCAATGTTCAACTTGATTTAATGTCAAAATACATTGGATTAGAAAAAAAGTAGATGCATTCAAAAGACTTCTTTCATTTCCTTCTTACATGTTTTTTTTTTAAAGTGTGTTTTACTTTATATCTTGAGGACATTTGTCCCTGCTTTTTAATTTTAGAATCTTTTAATGGGACCATTTAAAATTTTTTTTCTTTAACCAGACTTAATTAAAAACGGAGTTGATCCAAGCCTGATATTTGCCAATAGATAAGAAAAGTGGATTCTCCTTTGCGATCATCACCATCATTCTTTCAATTCTAAGCTAAAGATCCAATGAAGCTCCTCTAACCGTGTTTCCAGCATTTAGCAATTTACTATCAGTTGTGGTTTTGCTGCAGAGTAGGAGTCATCTGCTCCTTCTACCTGATCATCTGATTATGAGGAATTTATTCCTGAATAATTTAGAGCAATCTGTTGTCTTGTCTTTCCTGGAACATTACATAAAACTCAGCAGCTCTTAGAGATAGTACTTCCATTGGTCTTACTGCCTTTTGCCCTACCTACAACTGCTGTCTTATTCCAGGCCCTCCTATCTACTCTTTTGCATTTATGGGACTTGAAGTCCAAGTTTAGCTATGATTAGGAAGGTAAAAGTTGAAACACACTTTGCTCTCAGGAAAAGCATCTCACCTTCAAATGAGAAGATGGCTGCTAGTTCTCTGATTGGCTGTGGTCTTGTCTTTATCATAAAGATTCTCAGTAGACATGGGTGAGAACAGTCTAGCCTCCTTTTGCTTGGTCCCTCTATCATGCCTTGCGACCTATCTACTCTTTGTTCAATGATGTATCCTTCTAGGTTTTGGAAGCTTCTTGACAAATAGTTCTTATTCCCAGAAACACTTAAAACTTTGAAATTCTTTTTGTGTTTTCATTGAATAAATAATAAAAAAAATCTGAGAAAAGAAAATAAGACACCAATTGGGAGCTGCTTTCTTAACCTGCAAATGTCAACATCTCTGTTTTACACGATACTATTGATACCTGGGAAGTAGATATCAAGGTGTGTGGGCACAAATCTGGGATCAGGTACTGGTTCTCTTATCTTCTAGAGTGGTGCTTATAGGTTTCATATTCTATAGAAAATCCCTCTGAGGATCATACTCTAACTCTAAATTCTGTATGAAGTAAACAGGTATTTTAGCAAAGTAGAAAGTAAATAGAATAAATTCAATTTGATGTTTTCATTGCATTACACATTTCTCACTTACTAGGCAGACAAAATATATTGTAAAACTGTTGCAGAATTTGTTCCTGAATTATTGAATAATAATAAAAGAAAAATTAAAGGGTCAAGAAGTAAAGATAAAAACATTATTATAATGTTGCCTGCAAGCTCTACTTTCTGACCCAGAAATAAAAATATTCTACCTGACTATTGCAGAGAACTGTTCTTCTCTTCAACACTACTCCTGAATTAGCCATTCCCAAAATAAAAATTCATTTTTTATGGGTCAAAGACATCATAAGTAGTAGATATGCATTGCTCCATATAATACAAAATTGAACTTAATTCCCTAAAGACAAGAAATGTTTCAAGCTTTTTCGAAGACAATTATTACTACAGAGCAAAGAAGTAAAGTTCTAAGCCTCTCTTATCTCCCATGCTCCAATAAACAATCAACAAAAGAACATGGAAATAGTTGACTGAGTCTAACCTTAGTAACTCTTTACCATCCTCGGAAAGAAACAGACATACAAAGAAAGGGTCACTGTTCACCTTCAAACCATGAAACCTTGATACTTCTCGTACAATTTTTCTTTCTTAAAAGGCAGTCATCGTCAATGAAATCTTTCCAGCTGGGAGTCTTTCCCAAGTGGCCTGCAGCAGACAGACACAAACTATATCTATACATATAAAGAAGAGACTGCCTCCTTAGACAGCCCACTGTGGATGGCCGAATTCTTTTCTCAGGATTTCAGCTTTCCAGAGCATTCAGTGTTAGAGGAATAGAATACATATATGTACAATATGGTGGCAGAGCAATAGAAAATGTGCCAAATTATCAGAGCATGGGTTTTTGTGTGTGTGCCTTTTAAAAAAGCTTTTGTGACAATATCCTTCCCTTCATGGCCTATGCACACACCTGCTTGGAATAAGAATTTTTAAAATTTAATTAAAACTTGTAACTTTAACATTAGAATATTTTTGTAGCAGTGGCAAAGAGTATATTATATTAATTCTAAGGGACAAAAATACGATGGTGTAAGGGTGTACAGGATTTTTCCTTGTGGAGCAACAAAAATGTTCTAAATTTGACTGAGGTGATGATAGCACAAATCTGTGATGAAAATGAGAGCCACTGAGGGTACGGTTGAATGGATTGTACAAAGCATGGGAATCTATAACAGGGAATCTAGTGGTAGAAGATGGGTGTGGTTAACAGAACAAATACAGTTCTCTCAGGAACTATAAAAAATATATAATACTAATATAGGGTGTTAATAATTGAGTGGGTTAAGGGAAAAATACATCTAATGTAAGATATGGGCTATATGAGTAGTAATATTTTGACGATGCTCTTTCATAGTCTGTAACAAATGTTTCACAATAGTGCAAGGTGTTGGTTGTGATGGGATTTTGTATGAGAGCCCTGTATGATGATATGCATGTTTATTTTGTTATTTCACTATACATTTACTGTTTATGTATGTTCATGTATGAAGGAGATACGTCAATAAAATTTTATTTTAAACACCACACACTAAAACTTGTTACCTTATTTAGAACCATATTCCCATCTGAATCCACACCTTAACCTTTGTAGATCATCTATATAAAAAGAAACAATGCCTGCCCCTCCTGACCTCAAAAGGACACTGTGAATGCTACTCAATTTTTACGTTTTGTTTCCTTTCTTTGTGCACTTCTTTCATGTTGTCACCATTAAGGAAGCAATAGTTCCCACCCTTGCTTGAAACTATCCAATATTTTTGCTCCAAACTCAATGATTCTGTGAATCTCATGCCTTAAATAGCTAAAATGTGACAGAATAGCTGTGAATGAATTTCTAAAGACCATAATTCAAAGATGTCAAACAGAAATCAGGTCACATCTACTCTGTAACTTCATGTCTATCTTACTTTAGCGGGATTTTGCACAAGTGGTCATGGAAGTGAGAAGAAGAGGAAGAGAATGTAAAGTGTCAAGTGTTAAAAAAGGTGAGAAAGTTTGATGAGAAGTTCTTATACTCACTCCAAGCCATTTTACCTGTGTTTTCCCTGCTCTAGATTATTTTTCATAATCTCCAAGTCTTCACATATTCACTAATATTGCCAGTGAAGATCCAAGAGGAATTTTGGTCTTAGTTGGTTAATGCTTTTCACTCATAGAATCACAAACCGTACTCCTTCAGATACTTTTCATCTCTTGCCTGGCCATTTTAATATCCTCTTAACTGATCTCATTGCTTTTGGATTTCATTTGCCATCAGGTTGATGTTCTCAAAGTGAACACCCCTACAGAATCACTTGTGAGCCCCTCAGACAAGGCTTCTGGCCTCTCTCTCAATCCCCAGTTATTACTATATGTGCTTTACTTTCTAGCAATATCCAAAGGCCCTCATTCTCCAAACACAATATGCTGTTTCAGGTCTCTGCTCCTTTACTATTATGCTTCTTAAAGCTTGTGGGAATAAAGGAGTATTCCTGGAATTCCTTCTCTTCCATACTGCCTGCCTATTGAACAACACTTTTTCATTTGAAACACAATTCAGTAATACCTTCCTCTTGCAAGATTATTCTGACTCACTCTCTAGAAATATTGAATAGCTTTCTCCCTTTCTGATGCATCTGAATCTGCTAAATACTTCAAATAGTGCCCTTACGCCATTTTGTAGTCATGTGTTTATGTGTCTATCTGCCCTATAAACTGGTGAACTTTCGATTGCTCTATCTTGGAGTCTAGCACAAGATTGACATGTACCAGGGAATCAGTAATGTTGAACTCAATTGTTGATATGGCCCAACATTTACAAAACCCTGAAACAACGAAAGTCTTTCAGAATATGATTATGAACATAATATTTGTGTGTGTGGTAATTTCAAATTTCCTAGATATATGCTCTAGAATTTATTGTGACCCTTCCAGGAATCAAGAAAAAAGGCCACTTAGGCAGATTTTGATAAACTTTTGATATTATTATTATCATTGCTAATTATGATGTGTAAATACATTTAATGAGAAAGATTTTTTAAGGAATTATTTTTAGATCACCAGTTTCCCAACAATGAGCTATAATTTTCAGAATGTAGATTTTTTTTGGCTCCGAAACTTTTTTCTGATAAAATAGACATGATCTGATTGAACCATTAGTTTACTTTATTCTTTGTTTATCATTCAAATATTATAACTATTTCTTCTGGTAACTGTGGTCTTTCTAGTTTCAGTAAAAATACATAACCATATTTACTTTTTACTGGTAAAATTATCATTATTGTATCTCAGTGCTTTGAGCTTTGAATTAAAATCCATCCTCAAGAGATCAGTACTCAAATTTGAATAACAAGAGACAAAAAACCTCCAAAAAATAAATGCAAATACCATTGGAACTGACAGATTTAAAACAAAATAAAACCATAATCATTTTCTGTTGCAGCCTCTCATTACCTAATTGAACTCTCAGCACTTTTTCATTGACCATAAGTGGACCCAAGCAGGAACAATATTCACAGACACAAAAAACAAGTGCCGGAGACTTCCGGGAAGATGGCTGACTAGTAACACACAGGAATCTCTTCTCCAGAAAAATAGCTAGAGAACAGGCTGAAACAGAACCAAAATAGATCTTCTAGGGTTTAGGACAGCAGGGAAAGACTGCATACCACCGAGAGGAGAGAGGGACAAAAGAGAGAAATCGCGACGACAGAACCAGAACCGTGAGTTTTTAAT
>JAQZBX010099167.1:0-11506 GCA_029593785.1 Cabassous unicinctus
AATGACACAATCCAAGTAATCAAAAAGACACTGGAATCACATGACAGCAGATTTGAACAGGCAGAGAAAAGAATTAGTGATTGGAAGACTACATCTGAAATCAAACAGATAGTAGAACAGATAGATAAAAAAATAGAAAAATCCAGGGGGACTTAGGGATTTGAATGACAACACAAAACACGCAAATATATGCATCCAAGAGGGAGAAGAGAAGGGAAAGGTTACAGAAGAAGTGTTGGAAGAAATAATGGCTGAAAATTTCCCAACCCTATTGAGGGAGAAGGATGTACATGTACAGGAACTTCAGCGCACCCCAAAAGGTATAAATCACAAAAGACCTACTCCAGCACATATATTCGTCAAACTGTCCAATGCTAAAGAGAAAGAGAAAATACTCAAAACAGCAAGAGAAAAGAGAACCATCACATACAAGGGAATCTCAATAAGATTAAGTGCTAACTTCTCATCTGAAACAATGGAGTTAAGAAGGCAAGGGTATGACATAGTAAAGGTACTAAAAGAAAAAAACTTCCAGCCAAGAATTCTCTATGCAGCAAAGCTGTCATTCAAAAATGATGGAGAGTTCAAAATATTCACAGATAAACAGAAATTAAGAGAGTATGCCAACAAGAAACCTGTTCTTCAAAAAATACTAAGGGGAGTTCTGCAGGTTTAAAGGGAAAAAAACAGGAGAGAGAGAGAGTTGGAAGGGAGTGTAAGAACAACTAAAAAGACAAAAAGGCAAATAAAAATAACATATGACATGCATAAATCCAAAGAAAATATGGCTAATGTAAGTAATTCCTTGAGAGTAATAACACTGAATGTTAATGTATTAAACTCACCAGTCAAGAGACACAGATTGACAGAATGGATAAAGAAATATCACCCATATATATGTTGTCTACAAGAAAGCTGCCTTAGACCGAGGGATTCAAGGAGGCTGAAAGAGAAAGGCTGGAATACCATATTACAAGCAATCAATAACCAAAAAAGGGCAGGAATAGCTATATTAATATCAAACAAAATAGACTTTAAATGCAAAACTATTGTAAGAGGCAAAGAAGAACAAGATATATTAATAAAAGGGTAATCTTTCAAAAAGAAAAAAGAATCATAAATATTTATGCACCTAACAAGGGCACTTCTAAATACATAAGGCAAACACTGGAAAAACTAAGTGGGGAAATAGATGCCTCTACAATTATAGTGCAGGAATTTCATATACTATTATCACTGTTAGACAGAACATATAGACAGACAATCAATAAAGAAACAAAGACTTTGATTAATACATTAGAGGATCTGGATCTAATAGACATACACAGAACATTACACCCAAATACAGCAGAATATACATTCTTCTCAAGTTCACATGTATCCTACTTCAATAATAGACCACATGCTAGGCCACAGAAAAAATCTCAATGAATTCAGAAAGATTCAGATTATACAAAGTAATTTCTCTGACCACAATAGGAAGAAATTGGAAATCAGTAAGGACAAGAGAACCAGATTAGTCATAAACATACGAAAGTTAAACAACACACACAAAGACAAACAGTGGGTCAAGGATGAAATCTCAAAAGAAATCATTAACAGCCTTGAAATGAATGAAAATGACAACTAAACATATCAAAACTTATCAGATGCAGCAAAAGCTTCACTGCAAAGAAAATTCATAACCAATATTGCATATATTAAAAAAGAAGAAAGGGCTAAAATTGAAGACCTAATTGCACACCTGGAGGAATTAGAAAAAGAACAACTAACTAACCCCAAAGGAAGAAGAAAGAAGGAAATAACAAAGATTAGAGCAGAACTAAATGAAATAGAAAATAAGAAAGCATTAGAAAAAATGAAGAAAACCAAAATCTGGTTCTTCAAGAAGATCAATAAAATTGACAAACCCTTAGGCAGACTAACAACAACAAAAAAGAGATAAGATGAAATACACAAAATAAGAAATGAGGAAGCAGATATCACCACTGTCACAATGAAATGAGTATCATAAGAGTATACCCTGAAAAATTATATGCCAACAAGAAGTATAATTTAGAGGAAATAGACAAATTCCTATAACCTCACAAGCAGCCTATATTGATGAAAGTAGAAATTAAGGATCTCAATAGACCAATTAAAAGTAAAGAGATAGACTCTGTCATCAAAAACCTCCCATATAAGAAGAGCCCAGGAACAGATGGCTTCACAGGTGAATTCTACTAAACATTCTGGACAGAACTAACACCAATCCTGCTTAAACTCTTCAGAAAAATAGAAGGAGAAGGCACATTGCCTAAATTTTTCTATGATGTCAAATTTACTCTAATACAAAAGTGAAACAAAGATGCCACAAGAAAGGAAAATTACAGACCAATATCTCTAATGAACCTAGATGATAAAATCCTTAACAAAATATTTTCTAATTGCATAAAAAAAACATCAAATGAATTATACACCATGACCAAGTGGGTATCATCCTGGGTATGCAAGGATGGTTCAACCTAAGAAAATCAATCAATAAACAGATTAAAAGAAAAGAATCACACGATCATCTTTATAAACACACACACAAAAATATTCGACAAAGTAAAGCCCCCTTTTCTTATTAAATCACTTCAAAAGATAGGAATAGAAGGAAACTTTCTGAACTTGATAAAGGATATATATGAAAAACCAAAAGCTATAATCATCTCCAATGGTGAAATCCTAAAAGCTTACC
Source organism: Cabassous unicinctus (assembly GCA_029593785.1). Classification (NCBI taxonomy): domain Eukaryota; kingdom Metazoa; phylum Chordata; class Mammalia; order Cingulata; family Chlamyphoridae; genus Cabassous; species Cabassous unicinctus. Next base: position 2,723 of record JAQZBX010099167.1, read on the forward strand.
CTCTAAGATCAGGAACAAACAAGGAAGCCCACTATCACCGCTCGTATTTAAGATTGTCTTAGAAGTACATGCTTGAGCACTGAAGCAAGAAAAAGATATAAAAGTCATCCAAATTGGAAAGGAAGAAGTAAAAATTTCACTATTTGCAGATGATGTGATCCTATAAATAGAAAGCCCTGAGAAATCTACAACAAAGTTTCTAGAAGTTATAAATGAGTTCAATAAAGTCATAGGCAATAATATCAATGCTCAAAATTCAGTAGCATTTCTGTACACCAATAATGAGCAATTTGAGAAGGAAATCTAGAAAAAAAATACCATTTACAATAGTAACTAAAAGAATCAAATACCTAAGAATAAATATAACTAAAGATGTAAAGGACTTTCATACAGAAAACTACACATCACTAATAATGGAAATCAAAGAAGACTTAAATAAATGGAAGAATATTCCCTGTTCAAATATAGGAAGACTAAACAACATTAAGATTTATATCCTACCCAAACTCATCTATAGATTTAATGCAATCCCAATAAAAGTCAACACAACATTTTTTACTGAATTGGAAAAACAAACTACAAAATTTATTTGGAAGGTTAAGAGGCCCCGAATGGCAAAAGACATCTTGAAAAAAAAAATTGGAGGAATCATACTACCTGACTTTAAAACATCCTACAAAGCTACAGTGGACAAAATTGCATGGTATTGGCACAAGGATCGACATACCAACGAATGGAACTGAACTGAGTGTTCTGATATAGATTCTCACATATACACTCAACTGATATTTGACAAGGCCACCAAGCCCACTTAACTGGGAGAGAATGGCCTCTTTGACAAATGGTGCTTGGAGAACTGGATATCCATATCCAGAAGAATGAGAGAAGAACACCATCTCACACCTTATACAAAAAGTCTACTCAAGATGGATCAAAAATCTAAATATAAGAGCCAAGATGATAAAGACCTTGGATGATAATGTAGGGAGGCATCTACAAGACCATTTAATAGGAAATGGTTTCATGAACTTCACAACCAAAGCAAGAGGAGTGAAAGAAAAATAGATGAATGGGACCTCCTCAAAATTAAAAACTTTTCCACCTCAAAGGAAGTTTTCAAGAAAGTAAAAAGGAAGCCTGCCCAATGGGAGAAAATATTTGGCAATATATATCTGATAGGAGCCTAATATCCTGCATATATAAAAATATACTGGAAGGAAGATGGCATCAGTTTAAGTGGGACTCACCATTTCTCTCATGGAGAACAGCTGATTGGGGACAGGCTCCTGCTCGGGTGGTCTGTTCTAGGAGCCTGCACGGCAAGAACCTTGGGGACATTGATCTAGAAGAAGCTGGATAGCAAAGTGGACTGCTCAATATAAAATTGTGAGTCTTTTTCCCCAGCTGGAAATCGTGGATGCAGATGGCTAAGCCCCACCTTCCCAGCAACCCAGGGAAAGGGAGCACTCTCTGAGAGTGGGAGGGTCCTGGCAAAGGGTGAGAGGGATTTTTCTGTTGATTTGGCTTCCTGGGCCCCCTTGCAGCTTTTTGGGAGCAAATCAGCTGGCTAGAATTGGTGCCAGGCTGAGGAGAGAGGTGAATATGTTGAGGAAGCCTGATTTACCTAACAGCCATGGGACACAGAAGCTTGGCTCAGGAGGGGGCAGAACCAGCCAATTTTATAGTTCCATGCTGAGGATCAGAGTCTCAGCTCCCCTGGGGGGTCAGGCATTGGGAAGTGTTGATAAGTTTCCATGAGCCTATTAAGGGTCCCCTCAGCCGAGGGGATGGTCCAGAAGAGGCCTTCTTTTGGGACCCTTGTTTCCTCAAAAAATTTTTTTAACTTAATGTAATCACTAAAATCTGTCTCAAAACCTGCAGAGAGAAGGCTGCAGGGTAATTGATTGATGAACACAGGCTGAGAGGCTCAATAGAGGCCCAAGAAGGAATGCTGTTCTTCCTTAGCTTTGTTTTACTGCATGCTTGCATGTGTGTTTGCTTTTTCTTTGTTTGTTTGTTTCTTGCCTTTCTTTCCTCTTTCCTCCCCATCCCCTTTTTAAAAAAATTAGGTGCTGCTAGTTTGCTTCTTCTTTGCTGAGCTTCTTCTTGATTTTCCATTCTCCTTCTACAGTGATTTTGTCTACCAACACTATCTCTTTTCCTTCTTTCATCTTTCCACCTTCTGCTTTCTGTTGTGGTTCTTCCATTCTACCTTTTTTCATTAGTCCTCAACTTCATGGGTGTCAATTTCTATCTTGTCTATTCTGTTTTTATTATTATTATTATTATTGACTTTTTCCTTTCAGCCCTTTCTTTACTCTTTCCCTCTCTCCTCATCATTCTCACCTTTTTAAATCATTCTATATATTTTTCTTTATTTGGTTTCCCATTCCATTGTAAGTACTCCACTTGTTTTCCCCTAGTACTCTACACTGCCTACATGAGTTAAATATTCATTTTACTATGTCTGATATGGCCCCTTTTCTAAATTTCATCAATATTACTGTTAGCCTTTTTCCTTTCTTGCCTCTTTCGATTCCTCTGACCCTAATCTTTTTCATTCAAGGGAATATAGAAAAAAGCAAGGAAATACAAGACAAACAAAGAGTCAAAGAGAAAACGTAACACCCACAGAACCAGCAGAAAATAAAATTCTAGAGCAGAGAGAGAAGCTAATCAACTGAATGAATCCATCAAGATAAAATGATGACAATAGGGCAACAAAAATTAAAAACCATACTGAGAAACAGGAAGACATAGACTATTCCAATGATCAAACTAAAAACCAGGAAGAGATACAGAACATCGAATAACTAATCAAAGCTGTCCAAATAAATATCATGGACCAACTTAATGAAGTGAAGGAAGAGATTAAGGATATTAAGAAGACACTGGGAGAACATATTGAAGAAATTGTAAACATACTTTAAAAGATAATGGATATGACGGTTATCAATGGCACAATCCAAGAAATCAAAAAGACGCTGGATTCACATAACAGCAGACTTGAACAGGCAGAAGAAAGAATTAGTGATGTTGAAGACAGTACATCTGAAATCAAACAGATAGTAGAACAGATAGATAAAAAGATAGAAAAAACCTTCAGGGACTTAGGAATTTAACTGACAACACAAAACATGCAAACATATGCATTATAGGCATCCCAGAAGAAGAGAAAGGAAAGGGAACAGAAAGAGTGTTAAAGGAAATAATGGCTGAAAACTTCCCAACATTATTGAGGGAGATGGATGTACATGTCCAGGAAGCACAGCGCACCCCAAACAGTGTACATCCCAACAGGCCTACTCCCAGATATATACTTATCAAAATGTCCAATGCTCAAGACAAAGAGAAAATACTCAAGGCAGCAAGAGAAAAGAAAACCATTGCATACAAGGGAAGCACAATAAGATTAAGTGCTGATTTCTCGTCTGAAACCATGGATGCCAGAAGACAGTGGTAGGATATAGACAAGGTACTAAAGGAAAAAACTTCCAGCCACGATTTCTCCATCCAGCAAAGCTAGCATGAAAAATGATGGAGAGTTCAAAATATTCACAGATAAAAAGAAATTAAGAGAACATGCCAGTAAGAAACCTGCACTTCCAGAAATACTTAAGTAAGTTTTACAGGTTGAAAGGAAAAACAGGAGAGAGAGAGTTGGAGGACAGTGTAAGAACAACTAAAAAGACAAAAAATAAAAATAAAAACAACATATGACATACATAAACCCAAAGAAAATATGGCTGATGTAAGAAATTCATTGAGAGTAATAACACTGAATGTTATTGGATTAAACTCACCAGTCAAGAGACAAAGATTGGCAGAATGGATAAGGAAATATGACCCATCTATATGTTGTCTACAAGAAACCCACATTAGACCAAGGGATTCAAGGTGGCTGAAAGTGAATGGCTGGAAAACATTTTACAAGCAAACAATAACCAAAAAAGGGCAGGATTAGCTGTCCTAATATCAGAAAAAAAAAAAGACTTTAAATGCAAAACTATTGTAAGACACAAAGATGGACACTATATATGAGGAAAAGGGGTAATCTTCCAAGAAGAGATGTTGAACAATCATAAATATTTGTGCACCTAATCAAAGTGCCTCAAAATACATGAGGCAAACACTGGAAAAACAAAGTAGAGAAATAAATGCTTCTATTCTTATAGTGGGGGACTGTAATACACCATTATCACCATTAGACAGAAAATCTAGACAGAGAATCTATGAAGAAAAAAGGCTCTGAATAATACAATAAAGGACCTGGACCTTAAAGACATATACAGAATGCTGCACCCAAATACAGTGAGATATACATTCTTCTCGCATGCACATGGATCATACTCCAGAATAGAGGAGATGATAGGCCACAGAACAACTCTCAATGAATTCAGAAAGATTGAGATTATACATAGTGATTTCTCTGACCACAATGGAATGAAATTGGAAATCACTAAGGGCCAGAGAAACAGATTAGACACAAAGATATGGAAGCTAAACAACACACTCTTAGACAAAGTGTGGGTCAAGGGGTAAATCTCAAAATAAATCAGTAACTACCTCGTATCAAATGAAAATACAACACAACATATCAAAGCCTATGGGATGCAGGCAAAGCTGTACTGAGAAGGAAATTCATAGTCATAAATGTATATATTAAAAAAGAGGAAGGGTAAAATTGAAGACCTAACTGCATACTGGGAGGAATTGGAAAAACAACAACAAATTAACACCAAAGACACAGGACGGAAGAAATTACAAAACTTAGAACAGAAATAAATAAAACAGAAAATAAGAAAGCACTAGAAAATATAACCAAAACCCAAAGCTGGTTCTTTGAGAAGATCAATAAAATTGACAAACCATCAGCCACAGTAACAAAAAAAAAAGAGGGAGCAGGTGAAAAATACACCAAATGAGCAATGAAGAAAGGGATATCACTACTGACCCCACCAAAATAAAGAGTATCATAAGAGGATAATTTGAAAAACTATATGCCAACAAGAATGATAATTTAGAGGAAATGGATAAATTCCTAGAAACTCACAAACAGCCTACATTGACAAAAGAGGAAATTAATGAACTCAACAGTCCAATTACAAGTAAAGATCTACTCATTTATCAAAAACCTCCCAACTAAGAAGAGCCCAGTACCAGATGGCTTCACGGGTGAATTCTACCAAACATTTGAAAACAGCTAACCTCAATTCTGCTTAAGCTCTTCCAAAAAACAGAAGTAGAAGGAACATTGCTTAACTCATTCTATGATGCCAACATTACCCTAATAACAAAGCCAAACAAAGATACCACAAGAAAGGAAAATTACAGACCAATTTCTCTAATGAACCCAGATGCTAAAATCCTCAACAAAATACTTGCTAATCACATTCAACAACATATCAAAGGAATTATACACCATGACCAAGTGGGTTTCATCCCGGGTATGCAAGGATGATTCAACATAAGAAAATCAATCAATGTAATACACCACATAAACAGATTGAAAGAAAAAAATCACATGAACATCTCTATAGATGCAGAAAAAGCATTCGACAAAATACAGCATCCTTTCCTGACAAAAACACTGCAAAAGATAAGAATAGAAGGAAACTTTCTGAACATGATAAAGGATATATATAAAAAACCCAATGCTGAAATCATCTTCAATGGTGATATCCTAAAGCCTTCCCTCTGAGACTGGGAACTAGACAAGGATGCCTACTATCACCAATCCTATTTAGCATTGTCTTTGAAGTACTTCCTCAAGCACTGAGGCAAGAAAATATGTAAAAGGGATCCAAATTGGAGAAGAAGAAGTAAAAATTTCATTATTTGCAGATGACATGATCCTATATGTAGAATGCCCTGAGAAATCTACAACAAAGTTTCTAAAACTTATAAAGGAATTCAGTAACATCGCAGGCTATAAGATCAATGCTCAAAAATCAGTAGCATTTCTGTACACTAATAATGAGCAATCTGAGGAGGAAATCAAGAAAAAAATACCATTCACGATAGTAACTAAAAGAATCAAATACTTAGGAATAAATTTAACTAAAGATGTAAAAGACTTATATACAGAAAACTCCACAACACTGCTAAAAGGCATTGTTTACTATTGCCAAAAGTTGGAATCAACCCAGGTGCCCATCAACAGATGAATGGATAAACAAAATGTGGTACATACATACAATAGAATATTACTAAGCTGTAAGAAGTAATAAAGTGATAACACATGGGATAACATGGATGAATCTGGAAGACACTATGTTGAGTGAAGCAAGCCAGACATTGAAGGATGAACATTACATGATCTCACTGATATAAATTAAGGAAATTGAGCAGTCTCTGAGAACTATTGTATGAAAGATAGGTGTACAAGAAAGAGAAAGAAAAGAGAAAGTTGTGAGCCATCACCCATATGGATGTAACCTATGGTAAAATGATAGAGTGTAGTTGTGTATTGAAGGGATAGGACAGGAGGGTGGTGGTACATTCAGTTGGGTGATGCAGGGTTGACAGGTGGGTAGATTGGGAAGGGTGTGTTAGAATATCCAGGATACTGAGGGGAGAGCAGAAATAGACAGGTGGGCATCTCTTAAGAGCAAGGGCGGCTCCTAATAGTGGAGGACAAACCAGTGTGTCATGACCTCTTGTTGCATGTAACTATGAATCTTGTACTCCAATGAGTCAAGCTAGGGGGTCATCATGGGCCCTGGTGGAATGGGGAGAGAGGAAGTGAATAGATCAAATGGGAGGTATTTAGTGGTCAGTGGAAATGTTTTTCAGTACCTGGCAGTGATGGACACAGGACATTGTAAATATCATCAAAATTTTAAAAGTGTACGATCTAAAATGTAAACCATACTGTAAACCATTGACAATGTTTAGTAGCTATGTTTCACTATCTGTATATCAGTTATAACAATGCTACCATCCACATACAAAAAGGTTTTAATATGGGGTGAAGAAAAGGGGAGGAGGTTTGGCATATGAGAGTGTCTTGTATGCAGTGTGTGACTTTGATGTGACCTAAAACTTCTTTGAAAATTAAATTAAAAATAGTGAGACTCTGGGGAGTGAGAGGGTGAATGTACCATGGTACAGACTGGACCCCAGATATTGCAGTGATAGAGGCAAAATGTCAAAAAACTTTTAAAAAATCTTTTTAAAAATTTTTTCTCATTTTCTGAATAACCAAATCCTTCAATTTTATTTTATTTTTAGTTTATTTTTAAGTTTTCATGTATTTTATCTCTTACATTTAAACACCATTATTATTTCACTTTCCTATTAATTTTATTTAGCTATTGTATTGGCTTCATCTTTAAAGAAGCTTTGAATCACAGAAGGATTACAACTGGGGCAGGAGAGGTTCATTGGTGGGGGGTGTCAGGGATGGGGAATGCATGGGAGGAAGTTCACCTGAACATACATAAAAGGTATATAAAATTGTTCATATGTTAATGGGGCATGGTCACAATGGGTGGAGAACCACTCAGTAAATGAGAGAATACTGAATTCCCATCCTGGAGAGCTCTGCCATATTCTCCCAGGGAATAGCAACAGTCCCACAAGGGCAGGGGCAGTGTCTGGCAAAGGAGGATGATCCACTAATGGGCTCTTGTTATTGATGATTAGCCTTATGAATCTTTGCTCTTGAAATTGAAACTTAGCCTATTATTATAGGGTGGCAATGGGTTGCCACCTGACAGCCTCCTTGCAGCTCAAATGTGGCCTCTTTATAAGCCAATCTCAGCATATGAATGCATTACCTTCCTCCCAGCATGGGACATGACTCCCGGGGATGAGCCTCCCTGGCAACGAGGAATTACTTCCAAGTGCCAACCGGCAATACAACAGGAAAAAGACCTTGAATAAAAGGGGGAAAAGGTAAAGACAAATGGGTTCATATGGCTAAGAGACTTTAAAGTGAGTCGGGAGGTCATCCCAGAGGTAAAGCTTATGCACATCTCAAGAGAACCTCAGAGGTTTCCAATGTGGATACACCCCATACAGAGGGGCTCCTGAGGGCTCTGGAGATACCCAGGTCCTATATCAGGGCGGATAGCCCCAGAGTTTTGTGCCTTATCAATGGGCCCTTCTTTGGAATCTTTGCTCCTGAGAGTGACAGAGTTGGACCCAAATATGTCTTCCCTGCACATGGTCCATCTGTCCCTTCTATTTAAACCTATGTGGTGCCAGAGTTTGTAGGTGTCCTTCTAGAGACTGGAATCTTTGGGCTGTCCATGTGCCAGCTGGGCCTAGAATCTCAGTTTAGCTGCAACTTCTACTCCACAGGTCAATGGACTCACCCTGGACACCTGGTGGGGAGATGATGATGAACAACAGCCATCCTAGGGAATAGAAAGAGTCTGAAGCTGCAGGCAGGATAATCCCATCCATCTTACCCATGATATATAAGCCCCCTCTCACTTGGAGGTGGAGTGGACATCACCATCTCAGACTCCTCAGGATTGGGGGAAGAGATATGGACTAGAGTGGACTTACTGGTATTCTGTTATAGACATATTGTGATTCAAGCAATGGAAGTAATTACAAAATTAATGTGGAGCCAGTGGCCACTGGACACTTTAGGGGCATGGAGAGGGAAAAGCAGTTGTAATACAGGGGCTTTTTCGGTACTTGGGAATTATCCTGAGTGACATTGCAATGACAGATATAGGCCATTTTATATCATCATATAACATGCAGAACTGTTTGTGAGAGAGTGTGGTCTACAATGTGAACTATGATCCATGATTAGTGGCAAAGCCC
>JAQZBX010099168.1:0-11501 GCA_029593785.1 Cabassous unicinctus
AATTAGAAAAGTTAACTTACAAAACAATTATGCATAACATACCAGACTCCCATTCATCACACCACCAGCACCTTGCTTGTTGTGCAACATTTGTTACAAATGATAAAAGAAAATCAACAAAATATTGCTACCACTTATAATCTATGGCTTATATTTGGTGTATTTTTTTCACAAACTACCCTACTATTAACACCTTGTACTGTACATTTTCTATAGTTCATGAGAGAATGTTCTCATATTAGTACAGTTAACCACAGTTCATCATCCACCATGGAGTTCTCTATGTTCTGCAGTCCAATTCTTTGACTAATCCATTCAAAGTGTACACTCAGTGGCTCTGTTTCATCACAGTTATGCTGCCATTTTGAGAACATTTTCATCACCCCCAAAAGAAAAATCCCATACACTGTAAACTCTCCTAATGCTAAACTTTGGCATTGATGTAGTACCTTCTTTGCCAATAATGCAAAATATTTAAAATAGCACTGCTAACTACAGTCCATAAGTTATATTATTTGCATTTTCCCATGTATCACCATATCCTTAACACCTTGAAATACATATGAACATTTGTTCTACTTTATAAATGATCATTCTTGTATATGTACTATTAAGCACAATCCTTATCTGCCACCGAGTTGACTATGCTATAAGGACCTAGTTTATCTTTAACTTCCTTTCATCTGACATTTATGTCCCTAGCCTACCCTTTCAGCCACAATCACATTTACAAATCAACAATGATAGTTATATTCACTATAATGTCTACCATCTACTCTATTTGTATACATTTAAAGTCAACCTTATTAAATATTCTACATATATTGAGCATCAGCTCCCCCTTCACAACCCTTTCTATCTCCTAGTAATCTATTCTCTAGATTTTAACTCCATGAGTTTACTCATTGTATTTATTTTATATTAGTGGAACCATACAATATTTCTTCCTTTGTGTCTGGTTTATTTCACTTAACATAACATTTTCAACGTTTATTCCTGTTGTCATATATATAACCAATTCATTTATTCTTAAAGCTGAAGTATATTCCATTATATGTATATATCACATTTTTTAATCCATTCAACAGTTGGTGGGCACTTGGGTTTTTCCCATCTTTTAGCTATTGTAAATAATTCTACTATGAACATTGTTGCACAAATATGAGTTTGTATTCTTGCTTTTAGTTCATCTGAATATAATCCGTGATAGCAGGACTGTCAGATCTTATGCGAAGTCTATCAATAGCTTCCTGAGTAATGGCACTGTCTTCCACAAAGGTTACAACTTTCTACATTCCAACCAACAGTAAAATAAGGTGCCTTTTTCTCCAAATCATCTCCAGCATTTATAGATTTCTGATTTTAAAATAATAATTTAACACGGTGTGAAATATCTCATTGTAATTTTGATCAACATTTTCCTAATAGCTAAATATGTTGAATATTTTTTCATGTGCTTTTTATTCATTTATATTTCCTCTTTAGAAAAATGTCTATTCAACTCTTTTGGCATTTTTAATTGGGTTGATTGGCTTTTCATTGTTGAGTTGCATGATCTCTTTATTTAATATGGATATCAAACCCTTGTCAGATATGTGGTTTCCAAATTTTTCACCCATTAAGTAGCCTCCCTTTTTACCTTCTTGAGAAAGTCTTTCGAAGCACAAAAGTGTTTAATTTTGAGGAAGTCCCATTTATCTATTTCCTTCTTTCAGTGATCATGCTTTGTGTGTATGATTTACACTGATGCTAGAAGAAATAAAAGACCTCAGCAAAACTATCACAAGTAAGGAGATTGAAATAGTCATCAAAAACTTCCCCAAAGTGAAAAGCACAGGACCAGATGGCTTCAAAAGTAAATTCTACCAATCATTCAAAGATTTAATCTTGCTCAAATCTTCTAACAATAGAACAGGCAGGAACATTGCCAAACTCATTCTATATAGCCAATGTCACCTTAATATCAAAGCCCAATAAAGATAACATAAAAAAAGAAAATTGTAGACCAATTTCTCTAATGAATATAGATGCAAAAAATCCTCAAGAAAATACTTGCTCATCAAATCCAACAGCACATTAAAAGAATTATACATAATGATCAAGTGAGTTTTATCCGAGCTATGCAAGGGTGGTTCAACATAAAAAAATCAATCATTTTAATACATCACAGTACTAAATTGAGGAAGAAAAATCATATAACCATTTTGATTGCTGTGGAAAAGGCATTTGACAAAATCCAACATCCCTGCTTGATGAAAACTCTCCAAAAAATAGGAATAAAAGGAAATTTTCTCAACATGATATACTGCATATATGAAAAATCCACAGCTAACATTGCACTCAATAGAGAAAAACAAAGTGTTCCTGCTGATCAGGAACAAATCAAGGATGCCCACTCTCACCACTTTTATTTGCTATGGAGTTAGAAGCTCTGGATAGCACAGTTAGGCAAGAAAGAGAAATAAAAGGCATCCAAATAAGAAAGGAAGAAGCAAAACTTTAAAATTTGCTATGACATATTCCTATATAGAGAAAATCACAAAAAATCCACAACAAAGTGACTAGAACTAATAGATGAGTTCAGCAAATTTTCAGGATACAAGATTAATGTGCAAAAATCAGTTTCATTTCTATACACTACTAATTAGAAATCTGAGGAGGGAGTCAGGAAAAAAATCCCATTTAAGTAGAGTCTAAAATAATCAAGTATTTAGGAATAAACTTAACAGAGGACATAAAAGACTTGTATTCAGAAAACTATAAAGCACTGCTTAAAGAAACCAAAGAAGACCAAAATAAATGGAAGGATATTCCATGTACATATATTAGAAGACTTAATATCATAAAGATGTCAATTCTACCCACTTACATACAGATTCAACACAATCCCATTGAAACTTCCAACAGTCTTTTATTTTTCACAATTGAAAAAGCCAATTATAAGAGTTATTTAGAAGGGTAATTGGTCCCAAATAACAAAAATACCTGCAAAAAAAAAAAAACAACAAAGTTGGAAGACTCTCACTTCCTGAATTTAAGCATAATACCTAGCTGCAGTGATAAATACAGCATGGTGGTGGCAAAAAGATAGATATGTGGACCAATGGAATAGAATTGAGTGTTCATAAATAGATCCTCAAGTTTATGGTGAAGTGAATTTTACATAGGATATCAGTCAAGACACTTGTATGAGAGTAAATGTAAACAAAGCATTTAAAACACTAAGTTTCTAAGACAAAATATTATCTTATAGAGTGACATTATCCAGCAATTTGAAGATCTCTCATGGAATAGGTATCTCTTAAGTTGTTGATAAAAAGACATGGTCTTCTCAACTTGATGCCATACTTTGTTTTCTATATCCTTATTGTATCCTTAATACTGTGATTGTGTATCTATTTTAATCACTTTTTAATTGGTGCAGACAAAGAAAGGTGAATACAAAGATAACAATTTGAATTTAATTCCCTAATATTCATTTCCAGGGTGGCAGAATCCTGTAATTTGAAGTTTTCTCATATATGTGGTCCCTTATTATAGTACAATTCAATATGCTTCTCCATATGATATTATTATTTTTCATAACTAAAAATTATCCTAAATATTTTCCAAAATATTTTAACAATGTGGGAAGAGTTTTTAAGAAGAATACATGAGTTACACTTGAAGTATTGAGTATGAATAACTATGAGAGAGAGATACAGATCACTAACAAGTAAACTCAAAATATATAAACAACAAAACAGTAAATATTATAGGAAGAGAATGAAACTGAAGAACACAGATCATGCATAAATTAGACTTTTAAAAATTTTGTATTTAAGAATTCATAATCCAAAAATTCCTGCTACAGAACTGAAAACATCTGTTGAATATTCTGCCTAGAACACTGTTAATCTCCATGTACCACACAATATAGATGATGGGTTCATGAATGGGGACACCCTGGATTAGAACAAGGCTGTAGGAAGATATATAAGAGATGCATTATCTGCAACTGGACCCAAGAGAACACTTGAAACAGATATTAGAAACAAAATGAGAATTGCCACCTGTGGGAAACAGTTGGATAAGTCTTTGTTACCAGCTTCTATAGAATGTGTCCTAATGTATAAAATCTAAAGCAAGCAAGAACATTCTAAATATTCAAAAATTTATTGCTAGGACCACAGACTCAGAAAACAGAACATGTGAAGATGTGATCCTCAAAATTTGAAGACTATCCCAGATGAAATGATAGATCACGTTTGACTATGTGAATGGAGGCCTGAACATGGTACCAGTCTGGATAGAAGAAATGATGAGCATAGTGACCCATAAAAGACCAGCTGCCTGTAGGGACAAACAAGGGGTGATGGTGAGCCCATTTTGCTGAAGTTGGCAGATGGCAATATAATGGTCATAAGACATCACCACAAGATATATGCACCTCAACAAATATACAGGAAAATTTGAGCAGCACATGCTGGGAGAGAAACTAGCTTACTCTCTGCCAGATTATTCATAATCAGATTGGCAACAGTAATCAAAATTCAGCAAAGATTTATGAGGCATAAATTTCTTATAAAGAAGCACATTGGAGAGTGTGGCTCTGGATCAGTTACACTGGCAATAACTGTCATAAAGTTTCTAGTAATTTCTCCTAGTTGAATCACTAGAAAAAAATCTCCAGAGAACTTAAGATATTGTGAAGTTGTGAGGTTTCCCATATCTGCTGATATGCTGCAGTTAAAGCATAAAATGATAAGATGATGGTAGCTGCCAAGTTAGTGAAATTAAAAGTATACAATTCAAAATAAATTAAGAGTTTAAGAAAATATGGCAAACAATCTGCATTTTATTAAACAATTTGTATTGACTTTCAAACGGATATAGAGTAAATTTCATATGACACATGTAAATTTATTTAGAAAGATTTCTAAATAAAAATTATAGAATTAATTAAAATGTCCCTTCAAAAATATAGCATTCTAAATTATTTTCCTTATTAATTTATATGCAAAAATATAATAAATAAAATGAATAAACATTTTATTGAAAAATTCCATGCATTAATTGTTCACTAAAACATATGACAATATTTTAAATGTTGTAAAAATAGGCATTGATTAAATAAACACAAAAATAGGTAAATAATGAATATATCATTGCAAGTATATTTGTCTTGATCTCAATCTTATATTAATTTTAATATCAGATGTGAAATAATTAGCAACTAAAGATAAAAAATTAAAAAATTAAATTTAAAAGAAATAGCATGAAATTATAAGTTGTATGTATATATGTATATGTGTGTATATACATATATACACACAAAAAAAACACACACACAGATATGTGGCATAGATATTGCAGACCCTGTGAGAAAATTAAAAAATTTCACTGAAAGCAAACCAGTATTATAATAATTTTGTAGATATCTTCAGTAGTTTAAATCAGGAAGCAATTTTATAGGCATGAAAGAAGAAGAAGAGAAGGAAGAGAGAGGAAAAGATACCAAAACACACACAATGGTAGCTTATTTGTGAATCTGACTTCATTACAATGAAGAATTTCTTTCTCTAGAACCAAAACAAAGACATTGAATTTGATTTCATAAACCACTTAAAATTAACCTTTAAGGTCTTGAAAGCAACTTTCAAATGGAGTAAACACACATATCATATTTTAAACATAAAAATACATTCTTCACATTTAGTATTGACTGAAAATATAAAATATAACCACACAGTACTGCCATAAAATCAGTAGGATGGAAAAAATATATCTGGATGCACCAATTGCTAGGGAGGTTGTAGAGCCAAGGATATGTGGATGTATTACTTGTTTGTGTACACAAGTTGGTAAAACTGCTTTGCAAAACCATTTGTTATTGTATTAGTAAGCTAAGACTTGTTTTGTTTGCAGTAAGGAATAAAGTTTTGTCAGTGCTGAGAGTCACCGCGATTATTTTCCACTTGTGACACATGTCATTTTGTGCTGTCTGTAGCATTGCTATGTATGATCCACATTCCAAGAGTAGGCAATTGGAGAACCCCATATATGGGATGTTAGTGGTTCTCTTGGTGGATTTAAAAGATCTTATAAAGAAGTACATAGGTTAGCTCTTAAGTTCACACACATTATTTTTGCTCACATTTTATTGGTCAAAGGTTAAGTGACTCAGTTGGCTATTAATGAAAGGTAACTCTATTTACATACCTTAAAAAGGGTACTACATTGAAGACCACATCAGAAGAGACATGGGATATTTTGAACTGTAGTGCAAACAAGAATTTATGTATTAAACTGTTGATAGACATGCTTGACCCTTCATTGGCAGCCAGGATTATGATTACCTATAAAATGGAAGAAAATAATATGAAAAGAGAGAGAAACCCAGTAAACCTCTTATATCCTGGATTATTTATATAATACTGAAACTATTTTATAATTACTCATTGAAATCTAAATGTGATTTGGAAAATAATTATTTTTCCTTTCAAATTAACAGTTTAAATCCAGAAAATCTTGCTGAATATTAATTAAATTTTGAATGTTAAAGCTTTTTTCCACAAACTGATTAAACATCTATTAATATTTATTCACTTTCTTGATTTCAGTTGTTTAAGTTTCCTAGGCTGCTCAAGCAAATGCTTATGAAATGGATTGTCTTAAACAATATGAATGTATTAGCTTATTGTTTAAAGGCTAAAAGAACTTAATCAAGGCATTTTCAAGGTGATACTTTCTCCCCAAAGACTGTGGTGTTTGGGGGCTGATTGATCCTTGGCCCTTAGTTTGTCATATGGAGGCGTCTCCTGGTCTCTCCTTTCTGTTCTGGATTTTGTTGATGTTTGGCTTATGGCAGCTCCATCTATGGCTTTGTTTCCCTCTCTGAATTTCATTCTGCTTATAAAGGACTCCAGTAATAAGATTAAGACGCATTCTGACTGTAGTGAAAAAGATTTTTCTTTTCCAAATTACAATGGGCTCACAGCCACAGGACTGGATTAACTTTAAGAACATGTTTTTCTTGGGTTGCACATGGTTCCAAACCAACACAATACTGTCTAAAACTTGAATAACATTTTGTCATGTTTACTGAAATATAGTAACTCTTGTTTCATTAATATTCCTTCCCTGAAAAGTGCAATCTTCCTCAAGTTGAAAAGAAATAAATCATAAAAAACTATCATTTTAATTCACCTCTTCAGTTGATATCCAGTTTCTAAGGCTACAGTATATAATGCTGCAGATTAAAGAGCACAGCTTCAAATGTCATCCATTAGAAACACAAAATATGACACAGAAAGTGTGGAGCAGTTTCATTAATATTTAATTTTCAGTTTATGGTGCTTGGACAGTTGGATATTCATAAAGAAAAAATAAATTTCACTCCTTCTCACTATACACAAATGATATATATTAAAAGTCATTATAAGTCAAAACTATGACAGATTTAGAGACTATTAATGGATAACATCTCCATCATTTCAGACTGTCATTTATTTCTTGTATTACCCATATAAGAAACAAAATGCAAACCACAAGGCAAAGTATTGATTATTTATTACAAGAGTTTTGATAATTTCTTTTCCTCAAAGGATAAAGAGATAATCATGGATTATATAACAAATCGGGGAAATGTATCTGTCACAAATATAGAGAGGAATCTCAGAGAAAAGAATTACAGACAAGCATTAAAGTACATTAAAACTTTCAAGCTTAGCACATTTCTCTTTATATGTAAATACACACACATTCACATACATATACATACATATACATATATACACATACAATACTAAGTGCAATAAAAACATTTGAAATATCTGAAAATATAAAATATGAATGAGGATGTTGAGAAAAGAGAAACCTCAAACCCTAATGATGAGTGCATCAATTGGTACAACCAGTTTAAATTATGGTGTGGCATTGTATCAATTGGCTTAGGCTATGTTATATTTGAGTGAACCCCCAATAGTCAGTGTGCAACTACTTATTCAGTATTCCTGTCCATTTTGTGTTGGACATGCCCCTTACTGTAGAAATCAGACTAATGGAGAATCATCTACCCAAATGTCAAATAGAAAACATATTATGGCAAACTATAATGCTCTTTTTAATCCACATTATTCCTTTCTTTGTCAATTAGTGTGAAAAAACCTGACACACTAGCTTAATATCCATGGGATACTGAAGCACTACTATAATAAAAGGGGGAGCACTAAAAGGTTAAGTAAAATTGAAGCAACCTAAGTCATATTCAATTAAAATTAAACGTTTGTATAACTAAAACACAATGGACATGTATTATGGGCAGGAGACAAGATTTTTCTATTTTTGTCCACTTAGACAAGGAGTTTTAAATTCTGACTCCTTGCTGGTTACTAATGTTTTAATTTTCTCCTTTGCCTGAACCATCACTTTCCATTTTCTTGTGTCTGTGATAACCTTTGCTGAAACTGGACATTTTGAAATATGTATGCTATCACTAGAATTTAGAACCTGAGACATCTGTTATTTAAGATTCCAAATAATATTCTGTGATGCAGTTCTGGTTTTTATAGGCAACTTTTGAATGAGGGATGCAGCTTTAACACACATATCAGTGCTATATCATTGTTGTGTCTTTAATTCTGCAGTTGTGTCCTTCATCTGCAGTTGTGTCTCAATTTTATTCACCTTATTATTGTGTGCAGACATTGTAGAAATCTGAATGCAAAGAAAGCAAATTTAATTGAATTTTCTCATTCAAAAATTTCAATATTCCCTTCCAGGGTAGCAGTATTCTATAACTTAAAGTTCTTTGATTATGGCACTCACCCATGGTTTTCTCCAAAAGTTATTATTCCTTGACATCACTCAATAATATGTTTTCCACAAGAATGTGAATTACACAAATGTATGGAGTTAAAAAAAATTAGAGGCAGATATATAGCTGGCATATGAAACAACAAATTAAACACAAAATAGATGAAACAACAAAATATGCATGCAGTACAAAACCCCAGACAGTTACTATGGGTAGATTCAAATTTAGTACATATATCAAATACAAATTAAACTACATTCAAATAATTTTTAAATTGTTTAATC
The DNA here is from genome assembly GCA_029593785.1 of Cabassous unicinctus. Classification (NCBI taxonomy): domain Eukaryota; kingdom Metazoa; phylum Chordata; class Mammalia; order Cingulata; family Chlamyphoridae; genus Cabassous; species Cabassous unicinctus. The sequence goes on from JAQZBX010099168.1 coordinate 9,082, forward strand.
AAGAAAAACCCTTCTTGGGAACTCAAAATATCTCTGGAACATTCTGCATAGAGCAATGTTAATCTCTCTGTTACAAAGACTATAGATGATGGGCTTTGTGAATGGGGCACCATGATGTAGAACACGGCCATGAGAAGATTTTTAAGAGAAAATCTTAAAATGGTGAGATTGTCCATGTTCCCTGTTTCCATTTCCCTATAGTCAAAGTATAAAATAAGAATATACTGAAAACTCAGTGCAGATAATCCATATTACTCCCAAATAAAATGGCTCCCTTGGTATCAATATGTGGTTTCTCATGAAGAATTCAACTTAGAGAAATGGACACAAGTATTTAGAAACCAATGAATTCACATATTTCCCTTTTCACTTTCTTTCCTCAATTCTTCTCATATGTTAATTTCAACATTCATAGAAATAGATAATCCATACATTGAATGATGTAAAATGAGGCTCATAAACCTTTCAGCTACTGAGTCATTTACAGTATTTCAGCAAAATATCTTTTCAACATTGGCCTGGAAATAAGCAGGGATTATTTTCTCATTTTCTTCATTAAAAAATGATCATCTCAGATACTTTCTATAGCAGATCCTCTGCATCAGCCCATTTGTATAAACACTGTACTGTGATTATCTTCATGTACCAGGTGACTTGGGTGTTTGCTTATAACTCCCAATCTTGGGTCAGCTGAATAAAAATCAATTTCTATAACACAGTTAATGAATGCTTCTGAGGGTCTTCTCAGAATGGGTTTCATGGTGGTAACCAGATGGATCAGGTGTCATCACTCCTTCATTTCAGTTGTTCTATAAAACATGAGTGTGAGCCCTTGCTTTCCTCCTAAAGAGCAACATCAACTAAAGATTTGCTTCTCTTAAAATCTAATTGATTCCAGGTTCCTGTTGCAATGTTTACTACAGTTCCCTTCCTTTCTTTGCAAATTACCTTATAACCTGCACACAGTATTTAAGAAAATAATCCCACCTAAAATCACTCCTCCACAAGGAGGATTCATCAGTCATGAATTCTAGTACTTGATGAAGACCCATATTTCTGTCCAAGCATCTTGCCTACATATTTTCAAGATTTTATGGAAATCTCTTCTCTCCCAATAACAACTGTAGCCACAACAGTTTTACTTTTGCTTGTCTTGAAACATACCAAAGCATAAACAAATATTATTTCAATCTTAATTTTCCTTGCAATTTTAAAACTAATTACGTTGAGAAGTCTCATTTCAGAACTATTATTTTTATATGTGGAAAACATAGAAAATAGGGGAAGTAAGAATTAAAATGTTAGAAACTATATTTATTTATTCTTTATATATATAATCCATTTGTAATTATAAAATCAAATATAATGGTTAGAATTTTATGTAGATAATAATGTTTTACTGTCATTAATTTTGTTCATATTAATTTCTAGCACTTTTGCAATATATTTTGGCAAATTGTTTTTCTATAATAATCTTTTGATTATGAATATTTCTTCTATCATTTAAACAGAGATTTTATTAAATATTAAAATAATACTCAATGTTTATGTTGATATTTAACTAAAGTGTTATTAAACATAACAAAGCTTCCAGATGATTTCTAAATTGCCTTTATCAAAACCATGCATTGTTATTTATCCTTAGCAGTTTCTATCCTATCCTACATGTCTAGATGGCATTTTTCTACTTATTCTGTACAAATCCCCAAGTGTGCTTCTGCTATATTTATCATATATTTTGTAGTTCAGAGTGCATCATGATGGTTAAATGTATAGCCTTGGCCATAAGAGGGAGAGAGATTTCAGGGTTTATCTCCGCTCCTTATATAAAGGAAATGTAGAAATTATTTTCTTCAGAATTTTAAGTAGTAGAAATACTTAAACATGTATCCCTCAACAATTGTTAAACACATGAAATAAATATATATTATAAAAATCTATATAGCACCTCACGGGTACGGGCCATTCCCGGCCAGGAAACGCCGTGGCGCCGCGTCAGGCCTAACTCGAATCCTGCTGCCTCCCGGGAGTGCTGTGTGCCGCAGCTCGGTCCCAGGCCCCAGCAGCGCCTGGCACAAGGATTCCTCATGTCCATAACATGTTGGTTGAGGCTCTGCAGTGCACCCCCACTCTCAGAGTGGTCAGTCTCCATTAATTGGATCCCGTGATTTCCACTATCTCCTGGTTTGGACGTCATGAACATTGCAATCCCTCTGGAAGTCACCACAACAGATACATCCTACTCAGATATGGCTGCTGGATCAGACTAAGAGCAGCTTTAGGAATTCAAGAGTTTTTCGAAAAGCCCAGTCCCTAAAATAGACTCTCAATTCTTGAAGAATTTAAATGACAATGAAGGAAGTGGAAGCCCCCTACCTTTCAAGACGAAGTGGCACTACACCAGGATGTGAAAGTCCAGC
>JAQZBX010099169.1:0-11502 GCA_029593785.1 Cabassous unicinctus
ACAGACACCAATAAAAGCTTCTGGAAATTATATTTCAGTGTTTGCAACTACAAATTACTTGGAAATTATATGATCTTGCTTAACTGTTATTAATTACAACGCAACCCATTCTGAGAAAATAAGAATCAAAAGATACTGAAAACAATTTTTGGTGAATTACAAGCCATGAGGCACCAAGTAACTTACATCACTCGCCATAGCGGTGGCGAGCTGACTTTGCTGAAAGGAAGCACTTTCCAGCGGGTTGTAATGATGTTTCTTGTCCTTCATTTCATTATCAAATTTTTCTTTGTATTTAATCTGTCATCAAAAGAAACACAGGATAAATAAAGTAGCACAATTATCTTTAAGCTTTAAAAGTAATGCATTTGAATTTTAATTAGATCAAATAAATACTACCTTAAACACGAAACAGCAACAGCAGTTAGATAACCGGTATTTTCCCCATATAAAGCTTAATTAGGCATAAAAGTTTAAAAAACAAACATTTCTACTTGATCCCTGACCATGAATGCAATTAGGCATGACCTCAAATCCTTTTAACAAGAATTATATGCTAAAGCATCAGGATTTATAAATGCCACTTCTCGCTTCTGTATCCCTATCATCTATGATCAATGAGAAATCGAGACCACAAATCTCTACTACGTTTAGAAAATGGATCCCAGGCCCCTGAATCTGAATATGAATTTTCCTAAGGGAATTACAACAAATAAAGGGGTTTTCTCATCATTTTCCATAACTCATGTTTGCTCAAAACTTCATTTTTAGGGATTAAATCTGCTGAAATTCCCTGGCTCTGTTTAATGTCATTTTTTATTCCTGTGCTCTAACTCCACACTGCATTCACCAGCAGAACTATCCCCAACATCCACTAGAAATTATTTTTTCTTTTTCTGAGTAGTCTCAGAGAAATCAAAGAAAGGATTATCAACTTACCCTGTACAACTGTGCTCTTCCCAGAGGGTAGAGAAGTACACTTCTTGTGATAACTAATTGGAATATAAATAGAGGTCCTTTCCACAAAAAAACCAAGCTACTTCCCCCACAACCTCCCACCAGCTTTGATTCCTATGGTCAGGAAGGACTGCCCAGACCTCAAAAGGCAAAGGAGCTCTGTTGTCTTATCGTATTTGTGTGATCACACAATTCTTTCCACAGGACTGTTTTTTCACGTGACATTCTCATAACGCACCTTTTTCCATACTTTTTGCTCTGCAGCAAGTTCTACTGAAAACCAGATTGGGTGGCTCAGCACATTCTTACTGAGCACGTATGGGTGGCTCTCTCAGGGGGCTCGTGTGCCTGGCACCTGAGGGAGGGAGCTAGAGCAAATCCCGGTTGGAACACAGGATGTGGAAAATTTTTCAAGAGGGCTCATGGCAGGTATTTTCTCTGGTGGGGCCATTTGACAACTCTGACATGAATGCTGCCTTATGAACTCAAGCAAAGCCTCGTTTATTCTAATTAGCTGGAGAGGGCTCTCTAAAACAAGGAAAACTCCGATCTTTAAAAATTTTATGTTGCAACGTCAGGAACCCGATCACAAATGGAGCACAGCCGGACGGCTTCACTTCCTTAGCCAGAACCTGGCTCCCCCAGCACACAATCCCACACCCTTCGCACTGCACACTTCTCTGCTGTGGCACTTTCTGCCAAATACTTTTTTTAAATTTTCCAAAATTTGCTCTCTCTACCCACCAAGCAACATTTCCTGGTAACCTCTAATCTACCATCAAAACAAATTTGCCATTTCTAGGTATTTCAGGCAAGTGGAATCACACGTTTGTTTCTTTTGTGTCTGCTTATTTCACTCAGCATGACATCTTCAAGGCTCATCCATGTCTTCACATGTATCATGTTGTGATTCAACGTGGAGGTAGACGATGCTGGGAATGATCCAGAGAAAGACTGGGATCAGGGGACCTCACTCCATGTGGAATGCAGGCAAGTTTATTTAGGCTGAAGCTGCTTTTTATACTACAAAGCTGATAACAAAAGTAGGGTGTCCTTCACTAGTTTCTCTGCTTGGCACGTAGGAGAACTGCCGGTTCCTGTATTACTAGATAGTTTTTCTTAGGAATTTATACAGTAACTTCTTAGTGGTGGGTTCATCCCGCTCTGCTTCCTCCCACTGACGTCTGCAGTATGCAGAGTCCTTGGAGACATTTACTAATGTTTCTTTTCCAGCAAGCATGCTTTTTAAATGCTTAACCCTTTATGCTCTGGCTCTCAGCTTCATTTCCAACATATCAGGACTTCATTCCTTTTCACAGCTGAGTAATAATAATATATGGATAGAACATATTCTGTTTTAACTGCTCATCAATAGACACTTGGGCTGCCTCCACCTTTTGGCAATTGTGAATATTTTTGGACAAATATCTGTCCGAGTCCCTCTTTCAACTCTTTGAGGCACATACCTAGGAGTGGGATTGCCGGGTCACGCGGTAGTTCTGTTTAGCTTTTTGAGGAAACTGTTTTCCACAGCGGCTGCCCATTTTACATTCCCAGTGTCTCACGCCATTGCAATCTGTTTGTTTCTCCCCCAGGCCTGAAGGGACTCATCCAACGCCCACAGGAGCCTCTCCTCACGGACCATTCGTGGTGTCTCCTCTGAGGAGAGCCCCGGCTGCCGTGGCCACAGAGCAGGGGACACGCAGTCAAAGACTGCGCGATGCCGGCTCTGACCTGAGGCCCCACTCGCGTGTCAGCTCCGAATGGGCTAAGTGGTAAGAGCTTGGGGTCCAGAGAGCCAGGCCCCGTCTGGGCAGCCCAGTGAATCCCAGCACAATCATGCTCGGAGCAGAGGCCAGCGAGGAGGGTGGTGTCACCCGAAAACTAAAATTCTACCGCTAAATCTGGCATTTACTCTTTCTAAGCAAACGTCTATTTCTGAAAACAACAATCCACCTGGTCAGGACTCACTTGTCCACTGGTTCCATCAACGTCAAGCAAGTGTTGCGTTCTGCTCAGAGGTGGGTCCCGGGGTTGGGAATGCTGACACAGAGTCAGGAGCTGGACACAGAGTCAGGGATCTCCTCAAGGGCCCCAACTCAATGGTCCCACTCATCACTCTTTAGCGTAACTGTCTGCAAAGTCATCTCTTCGCGGCTTCCCTGCAGCAGCCTCGGGGCAGGGCTGTGTCTTGCCTTTTCCACTTGACAACCCAGCCCCGGGCATAATGCCCCCCTGCAGCCTCCAGCTAGAACGAGCGGATGGACGGAGAATAGCGCCAAGCGATTCCTGCAGCTCTAGATAACATCCAACGTGTCTTCAAATACTGTAATAACCTTGTCATGGATTTTGAAGTGAACTTCATTTTTTGAAGATTCCTACCACTTACATGCATTGAACTATACACATTAAAATTTGCATTTAAAAAACACCAGCTAATGATTCCAGGTTATTCCTGTAGAGTGTGAGATTATTTAAAGTATACCTATCATTTATACACTGATATTGAAGGTAATAATAAAGTGAAATTTATCATACTCTAACCTTCAGTACTTTGAGCAATTCGATTCCAAAGATGCCTAAGGAATAAAAACAGAGGTGTTTCCCCATTAATCAACCAGAAAGCAAAATAACTGCATTATATAAAGGGCAGGTTCACCAGACATAGAAGCCCAACTGTCTCTGACTTGCCACTTTCTGTACAATTTGCACATAAATGAAGTACAAAAATAACTGAATGGTGTAAAGGGGCCACGCCCCCCACCTCCGACTCTCTAACTACAAACACACGTCCACTTGCTGCTCTGCTTCCAGCCCGCCATTCGGGAGCCTGCATGCCAACCTCCTTGAGCACGCCTCCCCTTTCCTGAGAAATCAAGGTGTTTCCATGACTATAGCTGGTGACCCAACCACAGGAAAAAGGAATCTCCCTTCCAGTTTAAGATCTTTCAAGAAAGGGAGAAATAGGTGTTTGGGGGGGGGGGGGTTACTATGGTTTTAAGACCCAATGCTATCTTATATATTAACTCAATTATTTTAGAAACAAAATAAAAGGTTATCTGATCCACAGGACTCACTTTATTTACACTATGAATATCATACCTAAAGGTTCTACCTATATTTTTTTAATGCAGTATAGGTATATAGGACCAAACATCTAAGAGCTTTGTAAAGAATTTTAAGACTTCACAGGACTCTGAGAGGTCCCCACCTGGAGCTGTTAAGCTACTCTGCTCTAACATACTCAAACTCATCCTAAAGGCACTGAGCAGAGCAGTGTCTCACAGGTCATGAGCCAGACTTGTACACCCAGGAATTCATGGCTTCACCATGACGCAGCCCATGCCTCAGATTCACAAAGAGCCAACACAGGCAGTCAAAGCAGATACTGAGCTAACACTGCTGATAACACCATATAAATGAGGGTTAAAGAAGCAACAGAAATTAGGATGTGTACCTTAATTATTGGTAGAAACAAAATACAAAAAAGTAGTTTAATGCCACCTATCTATAGTCATGGATTTCCTCCAATTTTGGATGAGATTAAACTAAAAGCTGTCCAGGAAGATAGTATAAACATTTTTTTAAAATTTTGAGTTCACCATAAAATCAATAATTTTTAAAGTCCAAATTTTACACAAAATAACATATCTGTCCTTATTTTCATAACAAAAGAATGCCTTATTGACTTTGTACCAGATGTTAAACATTCCAGAGAAAATTTGTTTGATCAGCTATATATTTATTGAGGTCCTAATTTCAGCCAGTCTATAAAGGTGGATAAAATACACATCAGTCCTGACCCCATGAAGCTTGCAGTGTGGTAAGTGAAGCAGACATTTAAAACACACATACGCACTTGTACGTGACTACTATAAACTGTGCTAAGAACTATAAAGAAGAGGAGAAGAAAACAAAGGAGAGGAGAGCAAGACAGTTTTAACCAGCAAGTCAGGGATTTAAGCTCATCTTGGTGTAAGGAGGCTGGCAGAGAGAGTCGCAAGAAGGAATAATGGGAAATTCTCCAAACCAAATAAACCCCCTAAAACTTAACCACAATATTTATTACTAAATTTTAAAAGCAATTTAAAATGTAATTTTAAAGTTAAAAACCATTCTTATCAAACCCAATTTTAGAATACTAATTATTATAAATACATTGGTTTTCCAAGGTATTATAAAACTAACCCATAATTCCATTTCTCATTAATGAAGGCAGATTCTAATAAGTGAAGATGATAGATGAATACGTTAACCAACTAATCATTTTCAGAAGATTTTTTTAAGCTGATGACTTCAACAGCTTACATGTGAAATATTTATAAATACACCAAGCTCTCTTTATCTTCGAACGCGAGCTTTTATTTTTCACTTACTTTTTACAAATTACCTGACCATAATTTCAAGCACCTCCCACATTTTAAAAAGGGACATTTACAACAATGGGAACAAGGGACTGTACAAGCCGACACAGGAGGCCTCGGCGGTGCCTCCATTACCTTCTTGGGGGGCCCAGCTCTCACTCCTGCCCACCAGGTCTCTTGTTGGGCCTCCTCTTCACGCCTGCCCGATCACACAGGGCTCGCCACCACCTTCTCTTTCCACCCCAGGCTGCCTCCCTCTTTGATCCCTGGCCCCTGGCCCCACCTGGCTTACTGCCTTCTTACGTCACTTCCCTTCTATGTAGTTACTTGCCTTTAGGTGATCCTATATCCGCAACCTGTCTTTCTTTTAGGAGCAAGAGAATGCGTATTCTTCAGTCATCAATGAAAATAAGAAACTACACTTTCTGCCCTTATTTCTAGTGAATACACCTGAAAATACAAATAGGAACACCAAGTTCACTCTGGAAGCCCTATTCATTCCTCTGCCCGTATTTCCCCATTTCTGGTAAGTTTATACACTGTGGTACCAAGAAGGACATCACAGGGGAAAATGTAAAGATGACAGGATAGATTTACGGTAACTTGAGAATTACAATGTTTGAGCACCTGATCATTCAATTGCTAATTAACTGAAGATTGAAAAATAAAATCTACCTAAAAACCCATGTAGGGATCAAATGGTAGGATTTTTGGTGACTGAACTTGAAAATAAAAAGCTCAAACGTCAATATTTTCCGGCTACAGTGTGTGCATGAGTCCATCTAGAGCTGCAGGGGAGAAAACCATTCAAACTTCTCCAGCACAATTACTCCCATGAAAGGGTGTGGTGCGCTACGGGCCAGGCGGTCTCACTGTTTTCCTCACAGCCACTTAACCTGCTGCCTGCAGCCCCCCTGCACAGATGCGGAAACTGCAGCAGAGAAACTCGGCAATTTACCCCAGGCCAGCAGCCGGCTAGCAGCAGAGCCAGGAGTTTCTCCCAGGCTGGCGGCTCCAGAGCCCGTTTTCTTAACCGCTCACTCCAATGAGCCCCCTTCTCTAGAACCAGCTACTTCTGCTATGCAACCGAGGGGTGACGTTGTCAGAGGTCGGGTAGCCAGGCCGGAAATCCAGGGCAGGGCCAGACAGCTGTAACCCAGCTGTGCCGCGAGCCTCGGCTCTGAGCTCTGGGTGTGCGGCCGCCACCACAGGGACGTCCCGCGGCCTCGGGAGTCCACGCAGGCCGCCAGGTCAGCCACCCCGCAGCAGGCTCCTCACCCTGCTCCTCTTCCTACCCGCGGCAGAGGCGACATGAGAGGCCCCATGACTGCTGAACGCGGCTAATGAGAGTGCTCCCGGCAGCTCGCTCCAAAACCAGGCTTTCTGCTCTGAGGCAGCGTTTCTCTTACAGAGCAACGGCGACGGGCGGACCCTTTTATCACCAGGCGGCCCCAGGCAGCTCCACAGCCCCGGTGCCTGCTGCAGCCCTGCCCCTGGCCTCTGCCCTCAGACTCCTCTCTTCCTCCTACCTCTCTCCGGGGTCTCCCCAGAGTTTTCTCTGCCTTTAAGTCAGATCTTGTTCCAATCTAGGCCCTGCCGGAAACCTTTCCAACCACACTCAGTGACTCCCTTTTCTCTTCCACACCAACAGTGACATTTGCTGTGACGTTATTTGCACTCCCCTTGCTGCTGGTGAATTGGCGCCTCTTTACATGTTTATTGGCTTTTAGAGTTGCCCTTCCGGGAACTGTCTGTTCCATCTCATGTGCCCATTTTTCTACTGTGTCTTTTCAGCCTTTTTCTTTACAACTTTAAAGAGCTTCTGGGTATTAAAGATATTAAAACTTTCTCATATGCATATGCATTACAAGTATATTTGAAGCTCACTTCTCCACCTTTTTTGTATTTTAAAAAATGATTCTCAGATACTTTCTTTTCCATATAAACTTTAATTTAATTTATTCAAATATTTAATTTTATCCAAAATTTTAAAAGCCTGTTTGGGTTCTAATTAAAAATGCATGGAAATTTAAAAATTAATTTTGGAAGAGTTAACACTTTTAAGAGATGGGAGTGTTGAGGCTCCCTGGTTCTTCAATTAGACTGCAGTTTTCATCATTCACAGCCTTCCAATTTTAAATATAATTCAATTAAGACCTTTATGGTTTGAGGAACAGATATTTTCAAAGTTGAAAACACTAAATGTATAAAAAATATTGATATAAATATCGTTGATTTTGCAAAGGTTATCTTTTGCAACTGAAGAGTTGTTGTTGTTGTTCAATTTTTATATAGTCAAATCAGCCAAACTATTTTTTTATAGTTTCTGGGTCTCCAGACTTGTTTTAGAAAAACTGTGATCCTACATAGTATAGTCTCCTGGAGTGTCTTTTCAGATTGTTTTATTATTTCACTGTTTACATCCAAGTCTTTAATCCATCTGGAATTCATTTTTGCGAATGGTTAAGATTCAGGTCCATTTTTATTTCTGCCCTGACGGATGGTCAGCATGTCAGCACCATTTATTAAATGGTCCAGCCTTTTCCCACTGACTTGAACCAGCACTTTTTTCATATATTAAATTCTTATATACATAGGAATCTATTTCGGAATTCCCTGTTCTATCCTACTGACCATTTTATCTCTCACTACACCAATTCCATATTGGTTTAATTTTAGTGGTTTTATATTGTGTTATGGGAATTTAAGTTCCCTTCCACTGGTCTTCATTTTTAAGACTTCTAAAGGCTATTCTCAGGCATTTCCTTTCCACACAAACTCTAAGATAATTTTATCCATATTTTAAAAAAATAAACAATGTTGGATTCTAGCTGAAATTGCATGACATTTATATATTAATTTGGAGAGAATTGAAAGTTTTTGCTCTTGAGACTCTGAGCCAAAAACATGGCATGTCTCTAAAATTTTTTCAGTATGATTTCAAAGTTTTCTTCATTTACATCACCCCATTTTTATTTTGTGATTACAGTATCTGAACCTTGGGAAAATTGATATTTTTATTACTAACTTTATATGTGTGTGTGTGTGAGCATGTGTGTAAAGTGGATGTGTGTGTGTGTATAGATAGGTAAGTAGATATTTACAGACTGATACAAATACAATTATTTGGTATGACTATTGCTGAATTCTAGAAAATCCTGGAAAATGTGACAATGTGGCTAAACTCATTGAAAAAGCTGAGAATTTGTGCCTGAAGAAAAGGAAACTTTGTTTTATGCTTAAAATTAGAACTTTTCCTCCTTTACTGAAATTTAGAATTATTATAATCTTACCTGAAATGGTTGCAGAAACATCCTTACATTTTTTTTCCCAATTAAAGATATTGTTTAAAACGCAATATTTTCCTGTGCTGCTAAAAACAAACACTAAATAAAATCATTCCGGCATCATCACTACAGACTTACTTGACTAGAAAGTCTAGAAGCTTCCACAGCATGTTCAAAATCTGGTCTTCCAATCACAGCAGGCTCTTTATTCATTACTCCTTGTCCTTTCTTGTATTCTGCCTAAAATAAATAAAAGAATGATGACTATTTCAATTTCCATATAAAGAATTACATCAAATTTAACCCAAATAAACCATAACAGAACCTCAACACATTAAAAAAAAAAAAATCCTAACTCAGCAAATACTAAAACACTAACTACTGAAAAAAGGAAATAATTTTATAATATGGTTATCTGAATGAATTCAATGAAATAACCACTAATTTTGACTCTTTGTAGCCAGTCACCATCTTCTTCCACCTATGTATGTGTAAACATAGCAAAACAACTATTACGGGAATTGTCGAGGTAACGGAGACCTGGCATTCTCCATATACATCTTTTATGGCTTCTAGTCTCAGAAATTAATCTGGCCGTATATTTAGCTAATATGCAGCTGATTTCGGTAAAATAATTATCAATTTAAAGATGAGTTTAGCCTATGTGATTCAAATATTTGGTTCAAGGTAAACCTTTATCTTTAACCGGGGTTTTAGTTAAGTTTAGGTGAAGTGATATAGTTAAGGAAAGCGTCCTAGGGAAGCCAAGGTAGAGGCAGAAGCCAAGAGAATCTGCACCACTAAGAGGGACAAGAGTGGTGAACTCCTCAGCGATGGGGTGTGGGGCCAGCGGCCGGCAACCGACTGCCAGGCAGAGGTGTGGGAAAGTGCACCCCAAAAGTATGATTTCTCTAAAAGTGTGCTAACGCCAGCCATCATTGCCCCGTGCACCTGAATAATTTATACAGCCAAATGGATGAACCAGGGGAAAAACACTGATCAACTACACTAACTAAATAATCCTCCACTACCAAAGCCCTGCTCTACCTCCTGCCAAAATAAATCATTTCTGTTCAAGGTGAAGAAAGAGAAATTACATTGCTGATCGTCTTAGAGACCTGGGTTGCCTTCTTGATGTCTGGTCTATCGAGCTCCGCGTTGTACGCGTGCGTCCCTTGCGCGCTTTTTCTGTAAGAAATCTAACCAGAGACAGGTTTGAGTGAAAATAAAAAGGAATTAGGCATTTCAAATAACTGCCATTTGAAAATAGCATAGGTGGCCATGAAATTATGCATCCTTGCCAAGATTACAAGGTTGGAGGGCTCGCTGACCTTAGGATGTTTTTGCTTGTCTATCTTTGTGCTGAGCCTGTGCCTCACTAGCCTAATTACGTTTGGACAGAATTTCCACAACGTGGCAGATACAAGTCAAGAGCTCGGGAAAGCACCAAGCGTAAAGCGTGTCGATCAGCGTGGCTCCGTGGTGAGGAGCGAGTGCCCATTCACAGGCGTGATAGCCTCACGAGGGCTTCAACTGGGTCCCCAACAAATGCAGGCCGAGCCCCAGCTCACCAGCACAGACAATCGTTTCCTGGCGGAAGGGCGGGAAGCTCTGACCCTCCCCAGCTGGCATCCTCCCAAACGTAGCCCCCTCCCCTTCTGTGCCTGGTCTCTTCAAACGCCTTCAGGTGTCCAGAAGGCGTGGCCGTGGGTACCAAGAACCTTATCATCTAATCAATACCCTTGCAATAACTTGAACCTCCCCAAATAAAACGAACATGTTTTATTAAACAAACATGTTCATGTGGAGGAACGAACATGTGTTAGACATAACCAAACTAAAGGGTGGAAAATATGGAGATTTAAAGAGGAAAAGAAAAGTATAAATTTTGCCAATTGTACTTTAGATCACATGGTCGTTTGGATGTATTCAAAGGGGAGGGGAGACCAGAAGCGAATCGGTAAGACGTCGGACACAGCAACATCTCCAGTGTCCACTTCTCTAAAACGAGCTGATGCCGCAGTCAGCGATTTGCCGCCAAGGACTGGGCCAATTGTCACTGTGCTTTATGCTATTAAAGTTATAATGCAAAGAATGTGGTAACGGTCATTTTGAAAACTGGTCTTCATTCTTCCACAGCATAGAAAAGTAGAACACAGAAATGCAAAACTGGGATCTGCACAAAATGTCTAATCAACTACCTTTTGTATGAAACAAGCATTTCTGATGTTTCTGCAAAGTTTCTGCAGAAGCATTATCTAGGGTACTTATTAAAGATTAAGATTCCTGCCTCCCATCCCTGACCTTGTGCAACAGAATTTTTGTGACTGGAGGCCAAGAATCTTTATTTTAATGACACTTCTACTTACCGCTACCTGAACCATGGCTCTGGATAACATCCACAGTTCCCGTCCTTATATTCCTTTATGCCTCATGGCGTTAAAACAGCCACATTTCTTTCAAAAGTGTATCAGACGGAAGAAACGATAATACGTTCCTACTTCCATCGGCTCCCTATGCACTACATTACTTTATTTCAATGAAACACTCGTGTACTTCTATCTACTCTTTTAAGACCTTGCTTTTGCCCCACTGCCAAGGCTATTTTTTAAACCACATTTATCATCATGAATGTGTCCAACAAGTGAACAGAGCTAAACACAGTGTAATTTCAGCAAAAACATCTGTCTTCTTCAGTATTTATATTTTTAGAGGCTTTATCTTTTAAAAAAAAAAAAAAAAGTGATTTCAGGTAGGTTTTGTGCACACACTAGTAAAAGAAATACAAAAGGAAGCTGGAAATGGAGTTATTTTGGGGGGTGAATTTCAAATCTTTAGGGACTGAAAATAGGCCAATTTCACTGGTCTCAATGGCAAGACAAACATCTCCAAAC
>JAQZBX010099170.1:0-11504 GCA_029593785.1 Cabassous unicinctus
CTTCTATTCCTATCTTTTGCAGTGTTTTTTTTTTTTTTTTTCAGGAAAGGGTGGTGTATTTTGTCAAATGCTTTTTCTGCATCTGTAGAGATGATCATGTGATTTTTTTTCTTTTGATCTGTTTATGTGGTGTATTACATTGATTGATTTTCTTATGTTAAACCATCCTTGCATACCCAGGATAAAACCCACTTGGTCATAGTGTATAATTCGTTTGATGTGTTGTTGAATATGACTAGCAAGTATTCTGTTGAGGATTTCGGCATCTAGGTTCATCAGAGAGATTGGCATTTAATTTTCCTTTCTTGTGGCATCTTTGTTTGGCTTTGGTATTAGGATAATGGCATCATAGAATGAGTTAGGCAATGTTCCTTCTAGTTCTATTTTTTGGAAGTGTTTAAGCAGGATTGGTGTCAGTTCTTTCTGGAATGTTTGGTAGAATTCACCTGTGAAGCCGTCTGGTCCTGGACTCTTCTTAGTTGGGAGGTTTTCGATGAGTGATTCTATCTCTTTATTGTAATTGGTCTGTTGAGTTCATCAATTTCTTCTTTTGTCAATGTAGGCTGCTTGTGAGTTTCTAGGAATTTGTCCATTTTCTCAAAATTATCCTTCTTGTTGGAATATAATTTTTCAAAGTATCATCTTATGACACTTAGACCTCTAAGGATCTTCTCAGGCTGCTGGTGTTCCTCAGTCACTCACCCTGCAGCCTGCCCTCTGCAGGTTTTGGACTGGGTTTTGGTGAGTAAAGTAAAGGAAATAAAAGCAAAGGAATCTTTTTTTTTTTTTGAAAAAATAAGAGATCCAAGAAAAGCTAATAAAAAGAAAATGTCTATATGTTCCCTGTCATAAAGTTTCAGGTGGATGCCTGATAACCTGGTGAATCACTTTTCAAGAAAGAGCCAGGAATCGAACCAGGGACCTCATTAATGCTAGGCAGGAATTCTTCCACTGAGTTATTCTGCCTCCTTGGTTTAACTAACCTTTCAGCAGGCTATCTGCCCTTTTGCCCTGGGGCAGGTTAGATCCCCTGCAGTCAGCTGGAGTGGTGCTGATTGCTGCCTGTCTTTGCCTCCTCACTCTTTACCTAGGTGGCTGGGCATGACTGCCTGCCTGAGGTGATTCCCCCCACCCCACCCCGTCAAGTCAGGGTCCCTTTCAATATTCAAGGGGGGCTCAGCTGGCTAAATTCACCACTAAGAAATCCCTCTCCACTCTCACAGACTCCTCTTCCTTGCAGGGAATCTGCAATCACACTCCCGTTTGGAGGATCTCCACCTAGTCTGTCCACTCTGAGGGCTGGGCATGGGTGCCCCTTCCAGCCACCGAGGTAGGCAAACTACAATTATTCCTGCCTTCCCTATCTGTCCAGTACCCTCCTAGATGACTCAGAGCACCTTCCCGTGGAGGTAGATGTCTGCTCTAACCTCAGTTAGATACAATTTGCCAGGAGTTTTACCCTCACTTAATATCTCGGGGGTGGCAGGGAGATAGCCCTTCCCGGCAGCTAGGAGGTTTAATAACTCATGATTACTTGTTTTGGCTTCTTTGCCTCTCTGACCCTCACTCTTCTGGGAGTTGGTAAGCAGTGTCCTGGTTTGCTGTGCCCCAAAGCAGGTTCCCACAGCAGGCTCTGGCTTTTTCTTTGTTGTTTTAGTGAGAGCTAAGCCTTATCTGTCTAACCCATTTGCCATGTTCCCCTGTGCTCAAAAATAGCTCTTATACACATAACATGGGATGGATTTCAAAGCATTTATGTACTAATATTACTATACAATGACACATTGGTTCAAAGTGAGGTCTGATTGTTACTTGGGGATTTCAAAATAATCCCATGCAAACAGGAGCATATATCTTTCCATGGGGCTCTCTCTGGGCAAGCAGCATACAAGGATGAACATAGCTGCCTTACAATTGGACTGGCCGCTGTCAATGGGAAAAACCATTCATTCCAGGGCACATAATTGAGCATTTCCCTTATCTGCCTCACAATAGGTTATCTGTGAAAGCCAGGCATAGAGTCAAATGCACCTCCATAGACTCATGATTTCTTCCCATATCAATTTAGAGCCCTGATGCAGGTGTCATTTTCGATGAGCAAATGACCGAAAAAGCCATCATGATTTTGGCAAACCACACTGCCAAAGCCCTAAATGACTCTGCACAAACTGTACAATTATTAAATGAGGAAATAGCACAGATATGTAAAGTAGTACTGCAAAACCATATGGCTTTAGATATGTTCTGTGCCACTCAAGGTGGTGTCTATGCCATGTTAGGGAGTGAATGTTGTGTATATATTCCTGATTATTCCCACAACGTTTCTGAAGCCCTTTCTGATTTACAAAGTGAAATAAAGTATATTAACTCTTATTCTTCTAACCCTTTCTCATTATGGTTCTCTTCTCTAGGTTCTAAGTGGCAACAGGCTCTGTTAATCAGAGGGTGCATCCTCGCCATTTTAGTATTAATTGTTGTACTTTGTATGTTGTTGTGGAATATGGATGCAGTGTTCCAGTGCTCTGGCCACTCAGGTAGTAGTGATGGTTAGGCTAATATGTTAACTTGGCCAGGTGATTGTGCCCAGTTGTTTGGTCACACAGGCACTGGTCTAATTGTAATACAAGGACATCTATGGGCTTTAGTCATCAGTGAGTTTACTGCACAGATGGCTGATTACATCTATGACCAACCAGGGAGACTGTCATCAACAATGAGTGATGTTTTATCCAATCAGTTGAATGCCTTAAAAGGGGAAGTGATTTCAGCATTCAGAGAGAATTTCCCAGCTCAACTTTGGACGGCCAACATCTCCTGGAAACTCATCAAGGACCAAAAAATGGCCTAGCATGTCTGAGGTTGAGATTCCTGATATGCCCTGGTATACAGTAGAAGAGGGAATGCAAAGGCGTAGAGACTGGAATGCTAGAATGGATTTACCATTCAAGACCTGCCACCCACTCCAGGAATGGAGGACAGACCTTTAACTAGGACTTTGAGAAATAAATTTGTAAGACTACTCCATCTTCCCTGAAGAGCTCTGTGGTTGCTCTTCTCTGTAGTCCAGATATTATTGTAGGGAAGGCTGTAATGGCATTAGAATCTTTAAACATTATGGGGATGATCAGATCTCGGTCTGGTAAAAGTCAAGTATCAGCAGTTAATCACCAAAGACCAGGTGGGTGTGGCTACTGCAATGAAAGGCAGAATCAAAGCAGCACTCAAAATAGTCTGAATTGCATAGAGTTATGGCATTGGCTCATAGATCATGGGGTACCAAGAAAGTGAAATAGATGAGCCATCCAATAAATTTCTTCTGGATCTGTATAAGCAGAAGAGTTTGAGGTGGAGTGAACAAAACCCTAACTCAAATTGCAGATGTAGAGAATCACGGCTCCTTAATCAATTCCCAGACTTGAGACAGTTTACAGACCCAGAGCCCCTTGAATGAGGAGAAGGCCAGATCCCCTCAGGGAAGGATCCTGTTAAATCGCCAAAAATGTATACTGTTAATCTTCTGCCCACCTTTCCCCAAGAGACTTACGGCCATTTACCAGAGTAACTGTGTATTGGGGAAAAGGAAATGATCAGACATTTTGGGGATTATTAGACACAGGCTCAGAAGTGACATTAATTCCAGGAGAACCAAAACATCACTGTGGTCCACCAGTCAGAGTAGGGGCTTATGGAGATCAGGTGGTTGATGGAGTTTTAGCTCAGGTCCATCTCACACTGGGTCCAGTTCCAGTTACAGAATGCATAATTGGCATAGACATACTCAGTAACTGGCAGAATCCCCACATTGGATCCCTGACTTGTGGAGTGAAGGCTATTATGTTTGGAAAGGCCAAGTGGAAGCCACTAGAACTGCCCCTACCTAGCAAAATAGTAAATCAAAAGCAATACCAGATTCCTGGAGGGATTGTGCCACCATCAAGGATTTGAAGGATGCAGGGATGGTGATTCCCACCACATCCCCATTCAACTCTCCTATTTGGCCTGTACAGAAAACAGATGGATCTTGGAGGATGACAGTAGATTATCATAAACTTAACCAGGTGGTGACTCCAATTGCAGTTGCTATCCCAGATGTGGTATCATTGCTTGAGCAAATCAACACATCCCTTGGTAACTGGTATACAGCTGTTGAGCTGGCAAATGCTTTTTTCTCAATTGCCATTAGTAAGGACCACCAGAAACAGTTTGCTTTCAGCTGGCAAGGCCAGCAGTGTACCTTCACTGTCCTGCCTCAGGGGAATATTAACTCTCCAGCCCTATGTCATAATATTGTCCACAGGGACATTGATCGTCTCTCCCTCCCAGAAGACATTACACTGGTCCATTATATTGATGATATCATGTTGATAGGACCTAGTGAGCAAGACATAGCAAAGACTCTAGACTTATTGGTAAGGCATTTGCGTGAGAGAGGATGGGAGATAAATCCAAGAAAAATAAAGGGGCCTTCCACCTCAATGAAATTTCTAGGTTTCCAGTGGTGTAGGTCATGTAGAGATATCCCTTCTAAAGTGAAGGATAAGCTGTTGCATCTGGCCCCTCCTATGAGCAAAAAAGAGGCACAACGCTTAGTATGTCTCTTTGGATTTGGGGGAGAACCCATTCCTCATTTGGGTGTGCTACCTGGCCCATTTACCGAGTTATCAGAAAAGCTGCTAGTTTTGATTGAGGACCAGAACAAGAGGAGGCTTGTTCTGCAAGCAAACAGCAAAGACCTGTTATCCTCTGCAGATAACTACTCTCCTTTTGAGGAACAGCTTTTGGCCTGCTACTGGGCCTTAGTAGAGACTGAACACTTAACCATGGGTCATCAAGTTACCATGAGACCTGCATTACCTAACATGAGCTGGGTATATTCTGACCCACAAAATCATAAAGTTGGGCAAGCACAGCAGCACTCCATAATAAAGTGGAAGTGGTATATATGATATAGGGCTCAAGCAGGTCCTGAAGGCACAAGTAAGTTACATGAGGAAGTAACTGAAATGCCCACAATCACCACCCCTGTCATGTTACCTTCTCTTTCTCAGCCCACAGCTTTGGCTTCTTGAGGAGTCCCTTACAATCAGTTGACCGAGGAAAAGAAAATCGGGGCCTGGTTCACAAATGGTTCCATCCAAAAGTGGACAGCTGCAACACTGCAGCCCTTTTCTGGGACATCCCTGAAGGACAGTGGTAAGGGCAAATCTTCCCAGTCGGCAGAACTTCGAGCAGCGTGCCTGGTTGTTCATTTTTCTTGGAAGTTGAAATGACCAGAGGTGCATTTGTACACTTATTCATGGGCTGTTGCCAATGGTTTGGCTTGATGGTCAAGGGCTTGGAAGGAACATGATTGGAAAATTGGTGACAAAGAGGTCTGGGGAGGAGGTATGCAGATAGACCTTTCTGAGTCGGCAAAAAACATGAAAATATTTGTTTCCCAAGTGAATACTCACCAGAGGGTGACTTCAGCAGAGAAAGATTTTATTAATCAAGTGGATAAGATGACCTGCTCTGTGGCTAATGCTCAGCTTCTTTCCCCAGCCTCTCCTGTCATTGCCCGATGGGCTCATGAACAAAGTGGCCATGGAGGTAGGGATGGAGGTTATGTATGGGTTCAGCAAAATGGACTTCACTTCAACGAGGCTGACTTGGCTACAGCCACTGCTGAGTGCCCAATCTGCTAGCAGAAGAGACCTACACTCAGCCCCGATATGGCATCATTCCCTGAGGTGATCATCCTGCTACCTGGTGGCAGATTGATTACATTGGACCACTTCCACCATGGAAGGGGCAGAGATTTGTTTTAACTGGAATAGACACATTCTCCGGTTTGCATTTCCTGCATGCAATACTTCTTCCAAAACCACCATCCGTGGACCTACCGAATGTCTTATCTACCACCATGGCATTCCACACTGCATTGCTTCTGATCAAGGAACCCATTTCACAGCAAATGATGTGCGGGAATGGGCACATGCCTGTGGAATTCACTGGTCTTACTATGTTCCCCATCACTCTGAAGTGAATGGATTGATAGATTGCTGGAATGGCCTTTTGAAGACTCAATTATGGCTCCACCTAGATGGCAATAACTTGCGGGGCTGGGGCAATGTTCTCCAGGAGGCTGTGTATGCTCTAAATCAGCATCCACTCTATGGTGCTGTTTCTCCCATAACCAGGATTCATGGGTCCAGGAATCAAGGGGTGGAAATGGGAGTGGCACCACTCATTCTTACCCCTAGTGATCCACTAGGAAAAGTTTTGCTTCCTGTCCCTGCAACCTTAAGTTCTGCTTGTCTAAAGGTCTTAATTCCAAAAGAAGGAGTGCCGCCATCAGGGAACACAACAATGATTCGATTGAACTGGAAGTTAACATGGCCACCTGGCCACTTTGGGCTCCTCTTACCTCTGAAGCAACAGGCAAAGAAGGAAATTACTGTACTGGCTGGGGCGATTGATCGTGACTATCAAGGGGAAATAGGACTGCATTTACGTAATGGGGGTAAAGAAGAGTTTGCCTGGAATATAGGGGATCCTCTAGGGCATCTCCTAGTACTGCCATGCTCTGTGATTGAAGTCAATGGAAAATTGCAACAACCCAATACAAGCAGACTAAAAATGGCCCAGAATCTTCAGGAATGAAAGTTTGTGTCACCCCACCAGGCAAAGAACCACAGGCAGCTGAAGTGCTTGCTGAGGGTAATGGGAACATGGAATGGGTAGTGGAAGAAGATAATGATAAATATGAACTTTGACCATGTGACCAGTTCCAGAAATGAGGACGATAATAGTCATGACTCTTTCTTCTTTGTTTCGTTATGAGTATGACTGTATATGTACACAAAATGAATTTGTTTTCTTCCCCAACCTTTTCCTTTGTCATATGACAAGTTGTATCAATTCATGTCATAATATTTAAGGATGTCAAGTTTAAGAGTGAATATTACCCAAGGACTTGGACCCTATTCTGCAGAGAATTAATGTGTTTCCGGTTGTATGCAGGAGAGTTGTACACTGTTAGGCGGAAATACATATACATATGCATGTCTGTTATTGTTTATACTTAAAGAGTAGGTATGGTTTAAGGTAATGTGTGTGGTTGCCGAGTTGACAAGGGGTGGACTGTGATGGTTAGGGCAATGTGTCAACTTGGCCAGGTGATTGTGCCCAGTTGTTTGGTCATGCAGGCACTGGGCTAATTGTAATTCAAGGACATTTATGGGCTTTTGTCATCAGTGAGTTTACTGCATAGATGGCTGATTACATGTATGATCAACCAGGGAGATTGCTGTCATCAATGAGTGATGTTTTATCCAATCAGTTGAATGCCTTAAAAGGGGAAGTGATTTCAGCATTCAGAGAGAATTTCCCAGCTCATCTTTGGACAGCCAACATGTCCTGGAAACTCATCAAGGACCTTCACTGGACTTTCATCGGAGCCCCTGGTTTGCAGCCTGCCTTGGGAACTTGGACTTGTGTATCCCCACGGTCACGTGAGAGACTCTTATAAAATCTCATATTATTGACATATCTCCTGTTGAGTCTGTTTCCCTAGAGTACCCTAATACAGGTGGTATCGCGGAAGATTTATGTGTAGAATGGGATGTGGAAAGGGCTTTGGGGAGGAAGGAGTGAGGGGTTAATAAGAATGCCCATTTCCACCCTCCTCCTTCTTGTTCAGAGTCTAGGGAAGGAACCGGTGAACCGGCTGGCCAGCAGACCAGGCCTTGATAATAAGAATAAGGATTCGGCCAGAATGTTCTGAGAATAAAACGCATAAACATATTTCTGTAGCTGTTTTGTACTCCTGCAACGTTTTCTATAGCTGTTCCGGGCACTGTCAGTGCCCCTGACAAACTCCACCCCACTCCGACCCCTCCCCTTTGTAATACCTATATAAGCCCCTATTCCCCGAGGAGCAGCAAGGCAACTCCCAGCCAGTCTCCATGTGGCCTGTAGGTATTAAAGGCATGTTTCCTCCGGCTGGCCTCCCATGTGGTTTCTTCAGAATACTGAAACATTTGGTCGACCTTCCCAGGCAAGACCTCCTGCTTTACAGATCCTACTACGGAGATTTTTCTAGTTCAGTGGAAACCCTTCAATTGAAAAGTTGGCAGACTCTGTGAACATAAACAGAAGACAATGTCTCATTGAATGCCTGTAAGTTACTGCTCAAATGGCAAGTTCTTATTGGGGGGAAAGAGCATTAAAAAACTCGAAGGTCTCTAAAAGAGACCTGGTAAATTCAGATGCGAAGTATTTTATTTTAAAACTTGTAAAATTTGAAAACAAGATGGCCTAGGTTAAATAATATAGTTTTCCAAAGCTGAATGTGTTCATTTGGAGCTCAGTTTTTCTGCTTGAAATATAAAAACCACTTCCTAAAACTCCTAGATGGGAAAACGGTTTTGATGACCTGTGATTAGATGACTGATCAATCTCAGTTGGTAACACCTGCCCTTTTCTTTGCCTTGGTGTAATGGTTTAAGAAATTCTAGAATAAATGTATTTGCCAGACTTAACACCAAAATTTTCCTTCCAAATGACTCCTAAGATTCACACCATATACAGGCATCCATCTTCATTGTAGGCGCTGGACTACATTTCCCAGAGGGCCCGCGAACCGAACGCCCCTTGGTTTCCGTTCGTTTGCGAGTTTTGAGTCCTCGTGTAACGAGGTCGCCTGTGGTTGGTTGTTAGTTGAGCTCCCGCTGGGCTGGCGGACACGAACCGTGCTTTGGTCGGGTCGCCACCTCCTGGACCCTGAACTGCACCCTCTGTCCAGGTGAGGAGTCCGGGATGACTGGGCGGAAACGCGGGGAGGAAGGGGCGCAGGAATTGCGTGTGTGGCCGCGTCTCGGGTGGTTTAGTACGTGTGAGAGAGGGTGCCCTGTCTCGTAACTGTGAGCAACCGGGCGTTTTTAAATGTGGTTTCGTTTATGAGTGCATGAGTTTGGGTTGTGAGTGTGGAGTTGTGATAGGGTGTTTGTGACTTTGTGTTTACCTGCCCGCCTGTTTGTACTTTTCCGACTGTTACTGGGTGTACGTCAGGGATTCTTAGTCTTTTCTGTTCCATGGACCCCTTTGACAGGCGAAAACCACGGACCCCTTCTCAAAATGTAGCGGCAGATAGTTTTAAGATACTCAACAATGGCATGTCTTTAAATTTTAGGGTTATTCAAAATTAAGTCACTCTCACGGCCCCTGGTTAAGAACCCCTGGTATACATCGTGTCTCTGACTGAGGATTGCTTGTGGCTGTGAGATGGCCAAGGTTACAAGTATCTTGGGCTAGAATCTATTTCTGCACTGAAAGCTGTCACCTGGAGACAGAGCCCTGGAATGGAATTCTGTAGTTTCTGGGAGCGGATGTAGCTCAGTGGTTGAGTGCCTGCTTCCCATGTATGAGGTCCCAGGTTTTAAAAAAAGTATAGTGTGTCCCCCAAGAAAGACCAAGAATTCCATAAAACCCACTTCTTTTCCTGAGAGTAGAGCCTAGAGGAGGAAAGAATCTGAGTGGCTTTTGCACATTTGAGGCAAAGTCCAAGTTGAGGAGATGTTTCCTCAAATGGCTTTGATTTTCAAGAATAGAAATCTTTATCTTGCTATTAAAATTTCCTACACAATCCTTCTTGAATGAGGAGGGGCAATGCAATTTTCTGTAGACTGAGCAAGAAAATTGTGTAGTTCATTGTGATGGATGCTTCCAAATAGTGCTTGAGTTGAGGAAGAATGGATCTGAGATTCGTGGATACAAAAGGAAAGCTTTATTGTGTTGTGATGCAACAGTGTTCTGTTTTTTTAACTTTATTTTTTAACTTTTATTGAAAATTTCCAGAGTACACAAAATAATAATGAACCTTCATATGCCCAGCTTGAAAAGTTATCACTTGTCAATCTTTTTTCATTAATTCTCGCTTTCTAATTTGCCTTTTTATTTCTTCATTGAATCTTTTTTTTCTTTCTTTTTTTTTTTGAAGGATCTGTATGTGGGAAGCCTGGGCTCAACCACTGAGCCACATCGGCTCCCCTGAGTTCTTTTTTGTTTTGTTTTGTTTTGTTTTGCTTGTTGTTTATTTTTGTTGTTGTTTAGGAAGCACTGAGAGCTGAATCCCGGACCTCCAATGTGGGTAGCAGGTGCTTAACCGCTTGAGCCACATCCACTCCCCTTCACTGACTCTTGGGTTATTTAGATGAGTGTTACTCAGTTTTCAAATTTTGGGGGACCCTTCAGAGATCTTACTGTTACTGATTTCTAATTTCAATCCATTGTGTTCTAAGATCTCACTTTGTATATCATGAATCCTTTTAAATTTATTGAGATTTGTTTTATGGCCCAGAATATGGTCATATATTCTGTGTGTGTGTTTGAATAGAATGTGGATTCTTCTGTGGTGGGGTACAGTGTTCTGTAAATAACAATGAGGCCAAGTAGATTGATAATGTTTTTTAAATCTTCAAAACCTTATTGATTTTCTGTCTCCTTGTTTTATCAATTGAGAGAGTGTTGAAATCTTTAACTATAATTGTGGATTTACCTTTTTCTCCTTGCAGTTTCTATCAGTTTCTGCTGCATGTATTTTGAAGCTCTTATGATTAGGTGCATAAATGGTTTATTTTATTTTATTTTGAGGTTGCAGAGCAAGTGCAATTCTTTTTTTAAAGAACAAACTTTATTTTTGAGAATTTTTAGATTACACAAAAGTCACATCAAAAGTATAGGGGACTCCCATATGCCCCACCACCTCCCACTTCCACATTTTCCCCTATTAATAACATCTTACATTAGTGTTATATATTTGTTACAATTGATGAACCTATATTGAAGCCTTGCTACTAAGCAAGATCTGTAGTTTGCATTATGGTTTACACTTTGCACTGTACAGTTTTATAGGTTTTGAAAAAATGTTTAATGGCCTGTATCCATCATTGCATTACCATGCGGAACAATTCCAATGCTCTGTTTTCCACCTCTTTTTCCCCTCTCCCTCCCCTCAGAACCTCTGGTAACCACTATCTTTACATCAGTTTTACAAGTTCTTCTGTTACTACAATAACAATAAGTTTTCTTTGGCCCCTGGTTACACTCCACCTTATGTTTGCTCATTCTTCAGTCATGAAGAATTTGGGATGATGTCTGCTCTGACTGCTTCAGGTTGAGAGAGGGCTTAAATCTTATGGGAAGATGGAAGGAACTGTTTTGCTTGCAGTTGTAGATAGTCTTTGTTTTTTTGGGGGGGTGGGTCTTGGCCTTCATCATCATTTTCTTAGTTGTCCTGAGTGAGTCAGAAGAACTGGAGAGTAGAGTGCCACAACTCTGATTAGATTCAGGTCTCAACTGGCATATGAACAGACCAAAGATTTAAGTCTCTGAGGCCATATATTTAATGGGTATAGTGCTAATTGTAGGTTCAAATAAAAGTGGTAGAAGAATCATAAGTAGGGAAATTATAAATGAGTTTAACTCTGTATATTGGGGAAATAGATTATCATGTACTTTGCAAT
>JAQZBX010099171.1:0-11503 GCA_029593785.1 Cabassous unicinctus
ATAAATAAATAAATCTTCAAAAAAAAAAAAAAAATTAGAACCTGAAATTTAATAGAAAATTGCTGATTATAAACTCTTTCAATAAATTAAAAATTATTTTAAAATGGCTAGTTGAATTCCATGGTTTAGGATTCTGAGTAGAAAAAGTTTTAATATGGGAAAATTAACAAAATGAAAGTTATTAACAATTCTTTTTTTTTTCAGGTTGACACTGACAAGTGTATATCAGCAGGAGATGCTCTATAAAATGGAGACAACAGCAAAAGAAACTGGTATTTATAATGATTAACCACCTAATTAATTCTAAGAGCAGAATATGAAAAGCTGTAAATCTATTTCTTTGGTAACCTAAGTTTGACATCAAACAAGTCCCTTCTGCTCAGTGAAGCGAAGTCTTAACATTTGCAACCAGCAGTGCAGCTGTTTCGTTTGTTCACACGTGGAAAAGCAAGGAAAGGCTAGAACCCAGGGAAAATAAATACATACCCATGCACAAAAACAATTAAACAGCAATACATTTTAAAATTTAAATAAGTTACAGAGCTTAAATACTACAAATATATGTAAATATTAATGGGTTACTAGGATATGTGCCCACTGCCTCCGGGCAATGAGCAAAGCTCCTTTTTCTAAGGGGAAAAAGAACAGCTTTATTGTTGAAAACATTGGGCTATTATGTTAAACATTCCTTGAATTTTTGAAGGCTAACAGTCTAAAATATATTTAGAGGAAATCCATAATTAGAAAGAAATTATTAATACTCAAAAAGGGTAATGCCTAAATGCAAAAATATTCTCTTATAACTGATCTTACCAAAGTCAAATTTAAAAGTGTATATAAAAAGTAAGTAAAACTTAACGGCAGAAAAAAATCAAGTGTGTCATATTTCCAGAGCCACAATTTGGGAAGTCTAACTTAATTTAACTAGGAAAGTTATTTCTTACTTCCTTCATTTTTTTGAATGGAAGAAATACAGCCACAAGAATTCTCAAACCCACACAATTACTCCATTATTTGAAGAGCTTTCTTCATTTCAAAAGTCATTTTGAAAAGAGAAAATGTAGAGCTAGAACATGAGGTCCAGGTATCATCTTCTTGAAAATAAGATGCTTCTCAAATATGTTAACATTTTCATTCTTTTGAAACCATTGTAACAAGGTTTGCTTAATGAAAACGTAATTATTAACAACAGATTTGTGTACATTCTGTGTTCCAAAAATTAACTTGTAATGTCTAGAATTTAGAACTCAT
Source organism: Cabassous unicinctus (assembly GCA_029593785.1). Taxonomy (NCBI): domain Eukaryota; kingdom Metazoa; phylum Chordata; class Mammalia; order Cingulata; family Chlamyphoridae; genus Cabassous; species Cabassous unicinctus. The sequence goes on from JAQZBX010099171.1 coordinate 1,252, forward strand.
TTCCTCACAGAAATGACAACATAAGTGGTGGCTTGGATTCCAGACCAACGTATAAAAACCTTCTTAACTCAAAATGTTGGTATTTATATACCTGAGCACCAAGTAATTTATACCCTAAGACTTTGACTTCTGGATGTTGTAGTGGGTGGAGAAGTTAGGAGGCAATATTGACAGTTATTAATTGCTACTATGGGTTTATAAGTTAAGTGCATTGCATTTCTGTATTTATATACGCATTACTTAATTTAATCCTAAATAATTCTATGATATTCATAAGTCTCAACTTTACCATTTACTAGCTGAATGATTTTTGAGCAAATTAAGCTTTCATATCTGAAAAATAAGAATAATCATCCCCATTTCACAAGATTGTGAAAATTAACTAAAATTACATATTTAAGTACCTTCTAAATAATAGGAGTTCCATCTATGGTAAGATAGTAATACTCTTTCAATATCCCCAATTGGTAGATGAGCCAACTATACTTCAACAACGTGAACTGACAATTCCCAAGGTCATACAACCAAATGGCAGTCAGAATTAGAGCCTAGGTCTTCTGCCTCCTAACGCAGTATCTTTTCTCTCTCCTATATTTAGATTACCCCTACGTATTTAATGCAAGCAAATCAAAAGGATTTAGAGTGTTCATCTTAGTAGACCTGAAATACTCTTAGACCTTTTTTTTTTTTATGTTTTAGTAGACTTGAAACACTCAGATGATATTTTACGTCATTTAAATATCTCCTCTGATGAATGAGATTTTAAAAATTATTGTCAAAGAAATGAGACATTGCTTCTGATCTGTCTCAATACAATTCTAAGACTTTGAAATGAAGTTTCCTAGCTGTGTGTAGCACTATTGCAAATGCCTCTAATCCACCCAGTTTCCTTGCAAAGCTTCTTTTTTTTAAACAGCTTTATTGAGACCTTGTAAAGCTTTTTAAATCTTCATTAAATTGTGAAATATATAATTTTAAATGAATGGATCATTCATACAAAAGTAGGTAAGTTTAAAGATGATACAATCTAAAGAATAAAATTGAAACTCATACCCACCACCAGTACGCCCTTCTCTTGTACCAGAAGCAACTAAGTTTTTTTTTGTTTGTTTGTTTGTTTTTTAAGACTAATTTATTTACTTGATCCATTTTAAACCCCCCCTTCCCCATTTTGCTGTTTTGTGTCCATTCGCTGGGCAATTCTCTGTGTCGTCTCTTTTCATCCTCCTCCTTCAGTCTTCACCAGGATTCGATCCTGGAGACCTCCGATGTAGGAGAGAGGTGTTCTGCCATCTGCGCCACCTCGGCTCCTGGTTTTCGGAGCTTTCGGAGCATCTCGTCTTGTCTCTCTCCTTTTTACGTCATCATCTTGCTGCCTGGCTCCCGGGGCCTAGCGGCTCACCACACACAGAGCTTGGCAGCCCATGCGCCTTCTATATATATTTTTTTATTTTACCGGGAGGTCCCAGGGATCGAACTCAGGTCCCTCCATATGGCAGACGGATGCCCAACCATTTGAGCCACATCCGCCCCAGCAACTAAGTTTTATGTTCATTATTCTTTAGCTTTTCATTAAGAGTTTTACCATCTTTGTATGCATTCCTAAATAATATATCATATAGTTTTGTCTGCTTTTAAATTTTATATAAACAAAAATATTATATGTTCTTCTTCGACTTGCCTTTTTTGTTCAATGTAGTATGTTTTCTGAGATTCATCAATGTAAATATGCATAGTGGTAGTTCACTTTTTTACTGCTGTATTATATTTCATCACATGAATATAACACTTTATTTAGTCATTCTCCTCGACATTTGGGTGGTTTTCATTTTTGGCTATTATGAATAATGCTTCTGTGAACCTTCTTGTACGTATCTTCAAGTATACATGCAAGATTTTCTCAGAGATATATATACCAAGTAACAGACGGGAGGAAGAGGGGCTGTAGCTGGTGGACAAGGTCAGGGCCACAACCGGAACCAATGAACGATTTAATAACTATTATGATCAAGGATATGGAAATTACAGTTTGCCTATGGTTGTAACCAAAACTATACTGATTATAACAGATATGATTATACTGGATAGAACTACGGGAACAGTGGATATGGACAGAGATATGCAGACTACAGTGGCCAACAGAACACATATGGCAAGGGAGCTCGAGGGGGTGGCAATCACAAAACAATTACCAACCATACTAAAGGAGAACATTGGAGAAAAGAGGAGGAAATTATAAAGTAACCCATTTTGCAGGATGATGTTGAAGACTGGTCTTCTTCAATTGATCTAAGATGATTTTTTTGTAAAAGACTGGTGTACAAGACACAACTGTATTCAAGTGTCTATAGCTGCCAATTAGTTTTCTTTGTTTTTACTTTGTCCTTTGCTATCTGTGTTATGCCTTGGTGTGGATTTGTGTTTATACAAATCGTATTTGTATGATTTCATGTTAAACCTCAAATAAATGCTTATGTTAAAAAAAAAAAAAGATTGTGTAATTTGGTTCTAAAACCTAAGGATGCTTTCTTCATTAATTCAAGATGCCTTCTAAGTGCAATATTTATTTTCATTTTAGTCTGTTTAACCTTTTCCATGCACTTGATCTTGATACTTGATGTCACATTTAGATAAATCTCTTAGAATCATGGAAATAGGATACTCATTGTAAGTGAGCAAAATGAGACATATAATGACTGGTCCATGATGACCAGTCATGGATTCCAATCAACCTTGGAAGACATTAATCCCTTGAGTTTGTCCTTTAATGTATTAACTGCTCTCTGAAGATGAGACAGAACAAAAAAATGTCTTAGCCCACAAAGAAAAATCTATTTCACTTAACTCCTGCATTCTTCTATGACCCTGCTGAAAGGGCCTCTTAAGCTTATATAATCCTCATATAAACAAAGAACAGAGTCCAAAATGACCAAGACAAGCCTACTCTTTATTAATTCTCATTTTCTTCTGCATATAAGTAGACCTTGGATATTTTGGGCAACATACTGTCCCCTAGAAAGATGATTCTCAGACATCAACACGCATCAGAGTCCATCTGGAGGACTTGTTTTAACACTGATTGTGGGTCCTCTCTCCAGAGCTTCTGATTCAACAGGTCTGGGGGTTGGGCCTGAGAATTTGCATTTCTAACCAGTTCCCAGGTTATGCACCACTGTTGGTCTGGGAACCATACTCTGAGAACCACTGCACTAGATTTACTGGAAAAGTATCATGGTACTTTTTTTATTCTTTGCTTTTTATACCTCTAGCCCTGACTGGTAAAGCTCTTTAATTCCCACCTCTGGGTTTAGTGCTCAACCCTTAATCAATCCTGACCTAAGAAGAAGGTAATTGTATTAGCCAGGGTAGCCAAGTTGACACATGAAATTAACTAACCCAGTAATTAAAGCAATCAACTTCAGTGGACTGTCTTCAAGTCCTAATTGCTACTGATTCCTTTTACCTTAGTCCCCTATATTCTCAATGACTGAATTACAACTATTGTCCCCAGTTTCTTGATGTCTGGCTCCTGGTCCCAGTTGCCCTGCCTCCCCACTTCCCACCCTAATGAGTAGGTCCATGACACTTGTTTTCAGATCTCCCAGATGTCAAATGCCTGCCACTTAAAACTCAATCAGAATGAGTTCTCAAACCATGAACTCAGCTTTGATATTGATTTGTCCTAATTCCTAACTTCTCCTCTCAAATGATTCTCTATGTATACTCTCATAGCCTTCTTTAAACAATCTTTGCAACATTCATTTTCATTGTAGCTTTGATCTGATTTCTATATGTCTCCATAGGCTAGTCTCTAGGTTGATGACTCATACTTATCTACATCCAGCCCTGCACTTACATTGAGACAGTCATACTGTCATATTTAATCTTGCCCATTTTATTTCAGGGTACAGTGGGAGAAGCCTTGGAGTCAGGTAGACATGGGTGCAAATCTGTAGCCTCTAAGAGCAAGATGGCTGTGTTGTTCTGAGAAGTCAGCGAGGTTACTTGTACAAAGCATCAAGCACAGAGGCTTAATGGTGTTCATTAAATGTTAATTTCCTTCTGTTCCCCCTGCTGTCTCTCCTGCATTATGCATCTTATTTAGGGGAACATCTTAGTCAAGAAGGCTAATATATTTCCCTGCAAAAATTTTACTTTCAAATAGCTATAATATCTGTTTTATTGGACAGTCTATTCAACTTCAAAAATCTTTGTAAAAATCAAATTAAGACCAGCAAAAGTAAAACTTAATGAAAGGTTTATGGTGTATGTGTTGGGAACTGGCAGAAGAGAAGGAAGGGATTTTGTTACTGACAATATAAGCCATATTTTCATGACTGATTTGGCAATGTGGGAAGCATGCCTATGTCCTTCCTGTACAATATCTAGTAAAAAAGTTCTTAAACTTGATGGTGTCCCAGATCTCTTAGAGAATCTATTGAATGTTATGGACCTTCAGAAAATGCACATATTCACCATTACATGTATACCGCCTTAGGTTATAAACTCTTGATCTTGAGCATAAGGGCATATACTAACTCAGCAGTAAATGCCTTGGGAGTAAAATGTAATGCAAAGGACATGGGATATGGTGTCAGAAGACCTTGAATTGAGTCTTCTCATTTTGATACTTAATAGCTACCCAAATTTGGGTTTATCATGCAACCTTTTCAATTACTACTTCTCATATGTAATTTGGTGGATAAGCATCCTCACCTACCTCTCAAAGTTATTGTTAGGATCAAGTGAGAAAATGTACAGGAGAAAAGGGTACTATTAATTGAAAATGACATTACAGATATTATTTATTAATATTGCCTGGAAATCTACTGAATTTGCAAGCACAGGAGCACCCTGAAAAACCCAAATTGTTGAAACACATGGACTATCTCATACCAAATAATTCCTTTAATCTATATAGAACTATAATAATAGAATTCATAATTTTTAACTAGTCCTATATACTTTAATGTTTGAATATCAAAATAATCATAACTGAAGCACTTCTGTTCCTTTTTATAGGAAACCTAGAGAACCTTCAAGTCCAAATCTCTCTCTGGAATTGACAAATTTATATACTTTGAATGGAATTCAAATCTAGGGGGGTTGAAATCTGAACAGTCCCTTATTTCTCTCTACCCTCCAGGAAACATATTTCTTGCAATGAAAAAAACCAGCTGAGATGGAAAAAGTCATGCTGATTTAATTTTCCTTCAAGGGACATGGGGGGAAGACAAAGCCTTCTCTGTGGGAATGAGTACTTCTATTTCAGCCTACATCTACCAACATAAGTATTAGAAGCTCTTCTTTTAAAAATTCAGAGCAAAAGGATATTAAAAACAGATTATTAAAAACATTGAAAAGGGTTATAATTTTTGTTTTGTTTTGTTTTTAGGGTTATAAATTTAATTGTATATTTTAACCACAATGCCACACAGCTAAAGTGGCAGATCCTCATGTAGCAAAGTAAGTTTATCTCCTTTTCCCATTCCTCTTCTGGACTCAAGGCTAAGAAATATCGTGAGTACCAACTTTGCCCTCATAATAAGACAATAATACTATCCATATCCCTTTGACTGGCTGCTCTAAAGATAATTCTCATAACTTTTTATTTTGAAATAATATTAGACTTAAAGAATGGTTGGAAAGATAATATAGGGAGTTCCTGAATACCATTCACCCAAATTCCCCTAACGTTAACTTCTTCTATAACCATAGTACATTTATCAAAACTGAGCAATTAATATTGGTAAAATTCTATTAACCAAACTGAATCTTTATTCAGATTTCCCTAATTTTTCCATTAATGTCCTTTTTCTGGTCCAGGATCCAATTCAGTATATCACCTTGTATTTAGTTGTCATGTCTCCACGGGTTCCTCCAATCCAACCATTTTTCCATCTTTCCTTGTCTTTTGTGACCTTGAAGTTTTTGAAAAATACCTGTCAATTTGAGTTTGTCTGAGGTTTTGACTTGATTTGAATGAGATTATAAATTGTGGAGAAGAATATCCTAGAAGTAACATGCCCTTCTCATCATATCATATTAGGGAGGATATAATATCTACATGACTTATTACTGATGATGTTATCATGATCACTCAAACAATAATTCAATGCTAAGAATCTGTCTTATGATAGCTAAACTTAAAAGATGGTTATCAAGTTTCACAATATTTAGAAAATAAGCAGAGGTTATTTTCAGCACTCAACAAACACTGGGACCTGCTAAAGGCAGTATTGTCAGTCAGATGTTGTTCTGAACCTGTTTCTGCCACTAATTGTCAGTTTGGGGGCAAATTACTTTGGTCTCAGTTTCTTCATCTGTCAAATAGGAATTATACCACTTCAATTAGTTATTTTATCCTTACATGATAGTACATATAAAGCACTTAGTCTGGTATATAGTAAACATTCAGTAAGTGTTAACTTAAACTGTTCATTCTGGGGTTGTTGGCAGTAGTAATAATGCTAGTAGCATTTATTATGTTGCATGGTATTTTCATTTCAGAGGAAAGTCAAACAATGGACAGAAAATACAATGTCTTAAAAAGGATTTTAAACATTTTAAATATAGTAAAAGCCCTTCAGAGAGTTAGCCAGAAATTAAATTTGTAGTTTTTTTCATCTTCAGCAAGGGAAGTTTGCAATTGCTTTGCCATTTGGACAGCAGCAGAAAATAACCTTGCACCAGATCCCCCCTTACTGGGTGAGAAACCATTTAAGTTAAGTTGTACTTAGCTATGTTCAGAATTTGGTGAACAGGCCCCACTGACCTGAGACAAGAGTATAGCAAGACCTTTTGTATTCTGAGTGGCTAAAGTAAGGTGCCTCATCCCTGGGAAGTGAGGGGGACCTTGTATTTGTTAGTTGAAAGATTCTAGAAAATGTCCTCAAACACTACTCTTGGGGTTGGCTTTCACACTGGAATATGACTGCATATATAAACTGAAGGAACTGATTGTTAAGATGTGTAACTTTGGAGCCCAAATTTTGAGATCCTTGAAAGAACTTGCTAATGAAGTGGTTCATACTTCTGCAAAGAATCATTACTACTTTGCAGGGATCTGAGGCAGTAAAAGCATCATCACAGTAGTGGGCAAGCATCCTCTGTCATGTTGTTCAGGGACCAGGCTTCAACCCAACAATTCCATGTAGCAGTGAGAAACAATAATATTACTGAACTGATCAGAATCATCCTTCCCTTTATATCTGGCATCAGAGGAGGACTGACCCTAGAGTTATTGGACAATTTGTAATTAATTGTTGGAGAAAGGATCACTTCAAAAGGAGAGTATTGGACTTAATGCTATTGAAGCATATGAGGGTCAGAGCAATTAATTGGAAAAATAAAAGAGATTTGACTATATTTGAAACCCACTTACGGAAAAGTTTATTCGTTACATAAGCTTTAAAATTCTATTATGTTTGCTACTCCCAAAGGCCTCCCTATAAAGACTAATAGTTTTAAAAACTCTTAAAAGGTAAAGAGCCTTTGAGTTTATCATTAGCAACACAAAAGCATGTGGGTATGAGGACGCTGTTTGACACTCAACAGCAAGGCTTATGGGTGAATAAAAATCCCACAAGACACAGCGGGTGGTGGCAACTACTGAGCATAGGAAAGCAGCCTCAATTCTTGCAGCTTGCAACAAAGATAGACTGGTAAACATAGGGAGAGGGTAAGGACCTGAGAAGGAACCCTGGGACTTAGCATATCCTTAAAGTCAGGTTAGAAATACAAACTACTTTTAGAATTGTGTGTATGTATTAAGGAGAATTCATAAACTTTCTAGAGAATTATGCACAGAAACATACCTATCATGGGGTATCGCCATTCACTTACCTGATCAAACTTACTATGCTGAAACAAACCACATCCTACCCACTCTATTTTCTAAATTTTTCTCTCCATTCTCACTATTTTTATCCCAGTTTTGGTCCACACTATTTTTCACTTTGCCTCTAATCTCCCCCTACTTATGTCTACCCTAGGCACTATTGCTAGAATACAGTGCTGATCTTTCTCCCACTTAAAAATTGCTTAATGAATAAAACCCAAATCATTTACCTGACCATTAAGGCCCTCGGTGACCTGACCCCAGCACGTTTTGTCAGGTTCACCTCCTTCTGTCCCCACTCTCTTCTACCTTACATTCTGTGTAAATCCCCTTCTGAGATGTTAATCTTGCTCTTTCCTGTTCTATAATGCCCTTTCCCACCTTTCCCATATATGGATAACTAAATCCTTTCCTTTCTTCAAAACCAAGCTCAAAAGCTACCTCTTCAATGAAATCTTCTCTGATCTTTTCAGCTATATGTGATATTTCCCAGCTTAATACCCTTAGCATTTTATCTTTATATTTTATATGGGTCCATTTTTACATTGTATTATAATTATTTACATAAATTTCCTAATGAAGTTCCTTTTGAGACCCATTGTCTTATTTATTTTTTTATCTCCCACAAGGTCTATTAAGAACCCTGCACATAATTTGTTGGATAAATATCTTGATATTAAATATTGAATTTATATGAACTTTACTATTTATATCATTAGCATATACACAACTACAGATTTGAAGAGAGGGGAATCTCAGAAGAAGCAAAATAAATATGTTTAATATTATCAAAAACAAAACATTAAAATATTTTTAAAATGTTTTAAAATTCCAAACTGGACTAAAAGTGGCCCAATAAAATGAAACAAGTAGAGGAGCTTGCAACATGTTTTAGGGAAAGTAACATGTTTGATCAACAGCAACAACAGCAACTCACTGTGACATGTTTGAAAGGTCACAAATAGCGGAGGAAAAAAGTTGTGTGCTTTCCAATTCATTTGACTACAACTGATATCTAGTTAATGATTAGAAGACCAGGAAGGCAGATGATCCCCTTTTCTGTCTTAAAGCCAGAAAAGCACTGAAACACACAAAGCTTTCCAGACTGTGTTAGATACGTTTTATTTGCTCTTAAACCTCAATCCCCTCAGTGCCTCTTATTGAACAAGGCCCTGTTTGGTCATTTATTAACATTCAAATTTTAGTATAATTTGTTTTGCCATGAACTTAACATGTGCTTAAAATATCATGTAAGACAAAACATTTAGTACTAAACAAACATTTATTTAAACAAATAAACCATGATAGGATAAAAGCTTTTGACCAAGAATGGCTACCTTTATAAATTACACCTTCAAAGAAAAAAATATTGAAGTATTTTTTAAAAAGGTCATTTAAACTAGAGATTGGTAAATTGCAGGAATAATAATTGGGGAAAGTATAAAGTTATTTTTCACTAAAATTAAAGCTATGAGACTTTGTTCTGTTTTCTTGTAAAATAACATGAATATGCTAGTTTAAAAGACTTCTTGAGTTTTGCACACAATGTGTATGAAACTACCAGATAAATACACCTGCATGTCCCACAGTCACCTCAAGATCAACATGTTTGAAATCTAACACCATCAATATCTCCCTCCAGCTTATCTTCCAGTATTCTTCATCTAGTTATTGGGATATCTCTTCACTCACACCTCTGGCTCTCTCGTACTCCATACATACAATCAACCATCTAATCCTATAGATTTTTTTTTTTTTTCAAAGATTTATTTATTTTATTTATTTATTCCCCCCTTGCTGCTTGTGCTGCTGTGTCCATTCGCTATGTGTCTTCTCTGTGTCTGCTTATCTCCCCCTTGCTGTGAGGTGTTGCTGCATCAGCCCAAGGCGCAGCGCAAGCCGGCCTGCCCTCACAAGGAGGCGCTGGGAAGCGAACCCGGGGCCTCTCATATGGTAAACGGGGGCTCTATCCACTGAGCCACACCGGCTTCCCTAATCCTATAGATTTTTATCTTCCAAATATCTCTTACATTGGTTCCCTTCTTTTCATCATCACTACCAATGCCAATGTTGCTGCACTAGAAAAGGCCTTAAACTTGTTTTGTTTGAATTATTACAATAGTCCTCTCACCGGTCTTGCCTGAGCTTACTCTGTCAACCAGATTTCTGACAGAGCACATTTTCTAACAAGCAAATCTGATGCCACCCCTTACTCAATATTCTCCAAAGGATAAACTGATTTTCATGGCATATATAAGGCCCTTCACGGTCTGCCCTTGTTTATTCTTTATTCGTTCATTCATTCATTTATCAAGAATTTATTGGGAAGCAGATGTAGTTCAGTGGTTGAGCACCTGCCTCCCATGTATGAGGTTCAGGGTTCAATCCTCAGGTACCTCCTAAAAAAAAAAA
>JAQZBX010099172.1:0-11501 GCA_029593785.1 Cabassous unicinctus
AGAAAGGATAGTCACTGAAGTTAAAAACTCCATGGACCTGTCAAGCAACAGTTTCAACACAGCTGAGGAGAGCTTTCCTGGGCTGGAAGGTAGATCTGAGGGAATCACTTAGAATACTACACAGAAAATTAAATGCATGGAAATCCATTTGTACAAAGTCCAAGGAGGCCAAGGAACAGCCTAGAACACCAGGCTATAACAGCAAGACCAACTCCAGACCCCTCTCTTGGGGTAGGGGGTGCTTCCTGATGAACCAGATCAGAATTGGTTCACGCCCACGGACCTGAGCTGCAGGTTCCAGGCCTCATGAACTCCTGGTGAGCAAAGCTTAGGAAAATGGGAACTCTCTTCCTGACAGGCCCAGCCTCCTACCTGCCTCTACCTCCACTCTCAAAGGCACCCACTGTCCTGAAAAGAGCTCCTACCTTGAAAGGAAGAGGGAAGGTCCTGCCTTCCCTCCCAGTTCCTTATCAGGCCTGTGATCCTCAAGCTGAGTAGAGCCTTGGCCAAGATTTAAGAGCCCACAAGGATATTTTTTGAAGCACTACCCTGTGCAGTGCTTCATCGGGCAGTGGATCAGAAAACACCTGACCCCAGGAGGCAGGGGTGTATTCAAGGCCTGTGGTAGACCTCATTAGGAGCCCAGAGAAGGCAGCTTCCTCCCCCGAGCAGGACACCAACTTCATAAAGTGATGAGCAGTAGGATGCTAAACCCCAGGGTTTCTGAGCAGCCTCACTTTCTGGGATTCCTTTGCCGACACTTGGTCCCTGATCCCTGACCTCTTGCTCAGCTGACACTGGAAATTGACTGCTGCTCGGTCCAGCATTGCCCGACCTCTTCTGGTTCTGACCTTAGGTACCGGCGAGCCACCTTCTACTCCCTCCTCTTCCACCCCTGGTGGCCTCTTCTTTGCCACAGTCCCTGGCCCTGAAACCCAGGGGACCACTTTTCCACAGCCAAGCAGGATCTTTCCAGAAAGTGACCCCTCCCCTTTGCCTCTGTTCCTAGAAATCAGTTCTTTTCATGAATTTTCACAGGCTCATTACTCAGAGGAACCCCTGAGAGCTGTGGTTATGGGAATTTTGCGGTGATTTGGGAACCACACACTAATGGCTGAAGAAAATAAGACCATTGGCGTCATAACGGTGGGGCAACTCCTCTGCAGACTGGACTTCCATTGACTTTGAGGAACCGGCCACCAGGTGACGATGTTAAAATTCCCTCTGCCTCTTTTCCTTGTTCATCTTGCACTCATTTCAAAGCTGAATCAGCAAGGCAGGGCAGTTATGGGACAAGCTGAGGACCTTTGTTATCTTGAATTACTTGTACCATCTAACTCACTATATGAAGCATAATATCTCCTAATAAAATAACCTTGATTTCTGTAAGTATGTAGTACATCATTGTGGTGATGATTTTATTAAAGTACCCTCAGAAAATGTTAAAAGGTTGGCCCAAAGTACGCTATGAATCATGGTTGGTGGTAATAGTCTGACGATATTATCTCTTAATCTGTAACAAATATTCCACCATGGTGTGATGTGTTGGTGAAGGGGTGTTGTATGGGAATCCTACATATGTGCATGATTGTTTTGTAAGTTCACAACCTCTGTAATAAAAATACATTTTAAAAACGATTGGGTGGGTTGGGGGAAAAATACACCAAATGTAAGATATGGATTAGAGTTAGTAGTAATACTTTGACAATGCTCTTGCATAGTTTGTAACCAATGTTTCACAATAATGCAAGGTATTGGTGGTGGGGTGATGTATGGGACCCTCTATGAGGTCATGCATGTTTATTTTGTAAGTTTACAACTTTTACTATACACTTATTGTTTATGTATGTTCATGCATGATTAATATACTTCAATAAATTTTTTTAAAAAAAGGTTGGCACAAAGGATGTCAGTTTAGTAGGGGGAAACCGAGTTTTCTACAAAAAACTAGAATCTCAACCCTGGGTATGTAAAAAGACCTTCGTATTAATGACATCACAAGGCCAAATTTGTAGTCAAGCTATTCTTTATTATAATCTAAGATGAAATCCCAAAGAAACCCCTCCAGATTGGGCTGCTTCTAGGAAAGAATTAAGAAGACAAAATATTTTCCATTTAGGTTTTGCTCCTCAGTTTAAAAAAATCACAAGCTGGAAGATGACCCATTTCATGTGTCTTCCTTCTGTTCCCCAGGAAACAGACCTGAAAAAGGCTGGATTTGGACAGCAGTTTTGACCGGGCACCTAACAGATATTCTGAGGCCTTTTAGTGGAAATCAGGGGCCTAGACCATTCAGAAGCTTGGTGGGATGGGGCGAATACAACCAGCTCTATGTTCAGCACCTTCGAGGGAAGGAGAATAAGGACAGAGTTTAAGGGCTTGGAGAGGTCACACTGCCTGAGCTCGAATCCCATCTCACTGTAGATTAGCTTTGTGGATTTGGGCGTATTGCTTCACCACTCTCTGTCCTCGACTCCTCATCTGTAAAATGATGACAATAGTCCATCTCATCGAGCTGTTTTGCGGGTCATTGTGTAATACCTGTAAAGCACTTAACTTGTAATAAGATAGTTATTAGCTAAGTGACCCTTCCTTCATTTCCAGAGCAAATACACAGTGTTATACAACCAAGAGATGAATCTCTTCTAATTCCATATGCAGAGGCAACACTGGAATGGCTGGATGGCCACTGAGGATGATCTAGACATTTCCAAGAATATGTGGGCATTCTTAGAAGAAAGAACATGTTTTAATTAAACCATGAAAGGACTTTGGTGGCCTGGGATATTGAGAATCCAGTGGAGACGATTTAGGCTGTCCTTATGACAAAAGAGACTGGAGAATTAAATAAAATAATCCACGTGGAAGTGATTAGCAGGTGCTTGGCACAGGGCAAGCGCTCACTGGCGATGGCTGTGCATGTGCCAGAGGTTCTCCCAGCATCATCCTAGCTAAGCTTCACCCTAATCCACTGAGGAGAACACTTTTCCCAGGTGAGGAGTCAGGGCTCAGAGCAATGAAACCACAGCTCTAGCCACAGTCCATGCTAGAGCCTGGGCTGGGTCTCCAGACCAATGCTTTCTGCAACATGCTGCTGTGCTTCTCACAGGTTGGTCTTATTAGCAGAGGGTGAGGCCCCCTCATCGGTTCCCAAGACTTGACCTCCTTATAACGCCAGGATGTTTCCCGTTGTGCTCCTCGAAACTAGAGCAGTGGTTGGTACCAACTCGAGCGACTCGGACCTCCAGGAGTTGGTGATGCCGTGTTGGGGGGCTTGCTAATAAGGGGAGCATTGACAGTGAAGCTCTGTTCCAAGATCCCACAATGCGTCAGCCTTCCAACCCCTCCCCCCAGTCCCTCACGATGGGGAGAAACTCCACCACTTCTCTGCAATGTTTTTAAACACACTAATTAGTGGGCCAGCCATTATTATACAACAGAACCCATGGCACCTCACAAAGCAGTCATTTTGTAGCACTGTTTATTCAGGTTTTAACTCTTGAGGTTTGTTTTTTTTTTGCCTCCTTTCTCTCACTTACTGCTAATCTATGGAATTCATTAGCTCCTACTCATTATTGCAAATGACTGCAGTGACCTGTGACAGTGCTTCTCATTTAAAATTACTAAAAGACCTTGATAAGCAATACGATCTAATAGCCCAGTTGTTTTTGCATTTCTAAAAAAATTAAAATAAGGAAATAAAATAAAACCTTGAGGAGCAGAAGGTAGGGTGGCCCTGACAACTTCTGTTTTTAATCTGCACTTGGATCTTGGAGTTTGTAAAAAATAAATAAATAAATAAAAAACCAAATGCTGGTCGCATAACCTTGTGATTCCGTTTGCAGATGGATCGACTTTCAAGGCACCTGATCTGCACGGCATTCCACTATACAATTGATGGAGGATTTCTGTATGCATTATCTCATATAGCAGAGCCCTGCAAAGCAGGTAGGACGGTTTCCAGATGAGGAAACTGCCCCTCTGAGAGGTGAAATGGCCAGTCGGGTCACTGAGGGCAGCAGATTTGCTGAGTGTTTGTCCAGGGCCCAGCCTGCTGACCTCCCTGTTTCTCTGCAGATCACAGAAGATGCAGCTAACCCTGGATCCCAGCAGCACCCACACAAGAGGTGCTGGGAGGTCCCGGCCTATTGTTAGAACACAACAATTTGAACAGCTTGATGGTATTTAATTGTTTGGAAGGTATTCAACTAACACAGTGCTTCCAAACGCTGGAGGAGAATGCTGGAGACTGCTTTCCCCGATCACGATGCCACCTTAATTTTGGAGTGTGCCTTTGCAAAGCACCTTCACAACTGTTCTTATTTGATCTGGGACCCAATCTGAGGCTGGTGTGAAGGGTGTCGTTTGCATTAACAAGTGCAGAAAGATACTGGAAAGAAAAAAAGGTGATGCTGGAGATGAACAAAGCGAGCCAGGCAGACCTTCTTTGGCTTTGTGCTCCCCTCTGCCTCCCACCATGACCTGTGGTGGGGGGGGGCTGCAGGGACCTGCCGGAACTGGCTCCTCCCCACCTCCAGGCACCACCCGTTTGACTTCCTTGCTGACCTCAGAAGGACAATCTTTTACTGCCTGAAAAGGTGTTTTACTGACTCAAGTTCATGAACATGGGGGCTAATTTGAAAGAAAGCTTATGGGTGAGCCAGACTGCAAATACCACTGCTGAGTGTGAGAGGTGGGGGAGGGGGTGGTCCCGGAGGGGCCTTAAGGAGGCTTGAAGTACAAACCGCTCCCCCCAGTGATGGATTTAAACACCTCCCCCCAACCCAGGTAAATATCTAGCCTTTTTTTTTTTTTCTTTTCTTTTCTTAAAACGGATTTTCAGTGAAGAAGATGCCTTGCTCTTTCTTCGGTGGATTTAGCTGCCAGTTCTGCTGAGGCTATGAGAACACCATCAGACTATGAGAACAAAGTGGGAAGAGAGCAGCCTGCATTTGGGGCAGGAGCCAGAACAGAACCAGCGCTTGAGCTGCTCAGCAGCCCAGATGACTGCATGCAAGAGCCCGGGGAGTTTGGGTGTAACCTCTGCTGAAATCAGTATTTGTTCCTCCAGATGACTGAATCGCTTTCTAACTGGCCTCTCTGCTTCCGCCCTTGCCCTTCTACAGTCTGTTCTCAACACAGCAGCCCAGGCGATGCTTTTGGAACAGGTTGTGCCACTCTGCTCAAAGCTGGCCTGCTGGCTCTCACGCAGGGCCCAAGCTAAAGGCACTCTGCAGAATCCCGCAGAGCCCCCCGGCCCGCCCCTCACCTCCCACTGCCTCTCCTTCCATTCCGCTCCTCGCATCTGCTCCAGCCGCACGGGCTCCCGACAAGACAGGCTCACCCCCGCCAGGGTTTTGCACTAGTTGTGCCCTCTGCCTAGAACGCTGTGCACCCAGAAACCTGCAGGGCTAAGCCCCCACCTCCTTCGGACCTCTGAGCAGACGCCCCTTCTTAATGTAAACCCCTCCCAGCACTCTCTGACTCAGCCTGCAAACTGTTTTTTCCCACGGCACTTTTCATTTTCCCACACACGAACCCATATGTCACATTCACACGTGCTTTCTCGCGCTGGACTGGAATCTCCCTGGGGCCAGGGACACCCTGTCTGTTTTGCTCACTGAGGCACATGCCCAATAAGCGTTAGTGGAAACGTGAACGACCCTGGGGCTTTTGCTCTGGGGCTGGGTACAGAAGCGGTGACCCTCGGTTTCAGCTGTGGCTGCTCCAGGGTGCCGAGCGTCCCCTTCAAGTTGCAACAGGGCTCCAGCCGGAAATGACAGAGACTCACGTCAGGGTCCATCCTTCCAGAAAAGGGGCTGGAAATGCCAGGCAGGGAGCCTGGCTCCCAAGAAGCCAGCCGAGAGGGTTCTTGTTCTAGCAAGGGCCTCGGGGCGAAGTCCCAAGCCTGAGGCAGAAGCCTGCTCCTACCACCTGCCTATGCTTGGGGGTGAGGGGGCGCCAGGTCAGGAGGCCAAGGCGAGCCTGGACCAGGGGTGGCTGCTGGCTCCTCCCCTGCCAGGGCCAGGGGGCCTCAAATCTTGGCAGCTCTAGTCAAGGTTGGCTCTGGCACTGAGCAGGGTTGTTCCAGATTCAGCTCATCAGGACTGGCTAGGGAAAGTTAGGGACCAGAACCAGCTACCTAATTTGCATGGCCCAGTGCAGAAGGAAAATGTGGGGCTCCTTGTTGAAAAATGGTGAAGAACTTCAAGACGGCAACAGCAGAGCATTAGCCCACATGTGGGTCTCTTCTAAATGCGTGGTCCCAGGTGCCTACACGTGTCGCCCACCCACGAGTTGAGCCCTGGTGGAAACTGACCTTGCTGATGGCATCTCACAGGTCTTCCTGCCAGAAAATCCCCCGTAACAAATGCAGAGGCTGTATGCCAGCCATGTTCTTCCTTGAGGAGAGAGGCCCTGGGATGCAGTGGGAAGCAATTTCAGAGAAAGCCTAAAGGCAAACAGAGGCTAGCGCTGACAGCTAGCAGAAGGAGCTGAAGTCACATTGCAGCATGGGGGCTGGGGGTGGCAGAAGGGGGGCCAGCCAAGGTGGAGCCTGGGGCCAGCCTGGATGGGTGGTCCTGGGAGATGAGCTCCGTTCTCCATCAATTACGTGGGCAGTGATCAGCAAGAGGTAAATAAAGAGCAATGGAACCGGGAAACTACAGCTGCAGGTAGAGCCCGGCCGAGTCACATGATGTGGGGAAGCCCAGGGCCTTGCGCCATGAGCCACCTGCAGGGGGCCATATCATTACATTGTCAATTACACCCCCTAGGTGTCCGTGGATGCCAGGTGCTGAGGTAGGGACGGCCACCTTCCATTTGGACAGAGCGTTCAGCGCAAAAAGGGCTTTGATATGCATAATGATTTCATTTGATTCTCTCAATAGCCCTCTTAGGTTAGCAGAGAGTCGTCATCTGCAGGCAGGTGGACCGACTTGCCCAGGTTAATAGAGAAATAAGGACCGGAGACAGTCATGACGGCCACGTTCTCCTGGCTCTGAGTCCAGCACTACTTTCCTTTTCTCCATGATGCTCCTGTGGCTGCCTCTTCACAGAGACAGACAGAACAAACAAGACCAGGACATCACAAACATGGGGGAAACTGTTGACCAATTGCGCCCAGCATGCCAAATTCCTGCCAGCACAAGAGAGGGCGCTTGTGAGCTGCAGGGGCTGCAGAATCCTAACCCCACCTGGGGCAGACTTCCAGAGGGGATAGATTTTTCTCTCATACTGACATCACATGAGCTGCTTTTGGGGGTCATCTGATAAATGCACATGACAGATCAAGAAAAGATGACTCAAGGGTTGCTATCCTAAATACATTGTGAAATGACCCGTTAATCTTTTATCAGAAGGATTCCTTTGAAGCATTGGTGGTTTACTGCATTAAACGGGTGTGCAGATGATTTGCTATACTGCATTATTATGCACAGCTAACTGCTTTGCAAAAGCTGGTACCTGCAGATGCACAGTCAGTGGGTTTGAGTTAAACACCTCAGTCGTTAACATTTTCTCTAAAAATTAACAAGGGCAATTAGCCCATATTAATGAAATAATCCTGTGAGTTCATTTTTTAAAAACTGAAGGTTCATTTGAGTCACACAAAGAGAAAACACATCTTAAAATCATTTCCATTTTAGAACACGCACAAGTTAAAAACAGCTGAACTTAACTTTTCTCTCTTCAAATTCTGCAAAATTCACCCTAGGTTTACTTTCTACGCCAAGTTTCAGGGCTGAGCAAATTTTTATGGTCTAGTTATAAACCCTAGAAAAACAAGGTTTATAGGAAATGTTGACACAACCTTAACTAAAGTGGTGCTAGCTGACACCTCTATATTTTCAATTTGAGGATTTCTACTGGGAAAATATAAATGCTAATTCAGCAAAGGAAGCCAACTATAATAAAAATGTTGTAGTCTTCCTGTTCACCCCGTGAAGTTCTACTTCAAAAGATGCCAGTGCAACGTGGAGGTGAATTCGAATCCGAATGCTCTCATAAGGCACCTGCAAAGAGCTCAGCCTTCTGGTCACCTAGAAACTGCCTGGGAGTGCATGACTTCACCGTGCGTCACGACTGCCCACGGCATCGGATGCAGCCGTGTCTACTGTCTCCTCACGGCAGCACCTCCCTCCAGGGCTACCTTCCACAGAGAGAGGGGAAAAATTAGAATTTTTCACAGACCTCTAAAGCAAACCCTTAAAACACAAAGAAACCAAATAGATGGCAACGTGGAAGGTCGACTTTGAACGTGACCTCTCAGCCTCCTGCCAGGAGCGGGGCCAGCAGGACCCTGCGGATAAGGCACAACGACCGTCCAGATTTCCCCAGTACCTCTAACCCGCCCAGGCGGGAAGCGCGTGCGTTCCATGCTTAGCCTGGTGGTTTGCTTTGTTTTTTTTCCTTCTAAAACAGGAGGAGGCAGGAGAAGGGTCTGATTCAGGCCCAGGGATAAAGCCTGACACACACAAATGGGGGCAAAGTGATCTAAGCTGAAGTAAATGCTTTTAAACCCTCAACCAGACCAACTGAACAGCACCGGCCTGGGAGCCAGGCTACCCGTTCTTGGTCCAGGTGTTTCCACTTAGGAAATGCGACTCTAAGTTTGCGGAGCCTCCGTGGGTCCCTGCTTCCTCGTCTGTAAAATGAAGGCCCTGACCCGCCTTTCTGACAGGGCGGTGGAGAGGATTAAATAATGTCCCTCAAAGTGTTTTGTAAATTGTACGCTGCAAGATGAGGGAGGATTTTATTTTGTGTTAATTGTGTTTCTGATTTGGAAAACTAATCTTCAGAAAACGGAAATATTTTCCATTGAAGAACAAATCCTTCAGGATAAAGGGAATTAAAAAAAAACAACCTTCCTAGCATATTTGTAATTGCCTTTATTTCATCCTAGAACTGATTTGGAGGGGCATTTATGCAGACAACTTTGCTTTTGTGTTCCCTCTAATAGTCTATTAAAAAGACCATTTGGGTTACGCCCCAATTACCATCGCATATGCCTTGCCTTCACCATCTCCCAAGGGCCCAGTAAGTTGCATATCTTCATGAACAGAACATATTTTTGATGATTCTTTTTTTCCTCCCAGGTTTCTAAGCCTATTGGCAGCATTTTTCCAGAGTGTTTTCAAAAGCTTTCACGAGATATCCTCATAACGTTGGCAAAAAAAATGTGAAGCATTAAGACTAATGCTTAACTTCTGCACGCCCTGATTTTCCTTCCCCCAGGTTTAAAGGGAAGACAGTGAGTTTCTGAATGTACCTGTCAAGACTAAATGATTGTTCATTTCCTGTGAATTGGGGATAATGTAATAACATACAGCTGGGGAGCTAGGCTGTGTTTCTTGCTTTTTCCTCTTCCAGAAGCTGTGTCCTTTACCAGCTGGGAAATATTACCATATGAACGTGCTGAAAAACTTAGGGGAAATGAAAAGAACAACAACATTTTAGATGTCAGCAATCAGTCTGGTGGTCTTACCTGAACCAACCTGAGAATATTTTAACAGCAAAGGCATATAAAGATTTACTTAATTTAAAACGAGCTCTTAGGAAAATAGGGGGAAGGATTTACAATGCCTCAAGAACCTCTTTCCCTAGAATTGAACTGGATAGAATTTGAACCCTGCTAAAATTATGCATGCCGATGACTAGGAGCATTTGAGAGAAATAATTTAAAATAATAAAGTATTTTCACAGAAGAGAAACAGATTAGTACCAATCAAAGTACCCATATCTTGCTAATGCAAGTCATTACCTGGAACAAAATCAAAACAAAACACACACACACACACTCATATATAAAGTCAGTGCTGAGTTTAAAAATGGAATGCAGCAAAATGTAGTCCCAGGCACGTATTTTAAATGCATGCTTATATCTTTTAGTATAATAAATTTTATTCAGTGTTTCATTAGCCATTATACTACATATTGTGATTCTCTAAGACTTTAGATGCTGAGAGATGGAGCCCATGTATCACTTCAGGTGGCTCCCATTCCAATTCCTCGTCATAATTAATTAGAGAAAGAGGAGGTGAGTGGAGGCAGAAGAGATACTTGGATTTTTTCAGGTCTCCAGCTTCCCCTGGGAAGACAAGGAAGGGAAGGTGTGGCCAAGGCAGACTGAAAGTCTCTGCCAATGAACCTTACACAGCCAGCCATTGCCCATTGGACCCAGTTGTCTGCAGAGAAGATAAATTTGAAGTCTGAGAGTAACACAGGCTTCCCGGGTTCAGTGTGGACGGTGGCGGTTCTCCATCCTAGCTAAGCATTGGAAGAACGGGGGAGAATAATTGGGTTTCACCCCAGAACTTCAAAAGATGCTAGTACAGCGGGGAGGTGAATTAGAATTTGATGCTTGCTGTGTAGGGCACCTGCAAAGAGCTCAGCCTTCCAGCCACCTATCAACTGTAAGTTTTAAAACATGTATGTTTAGGGGAGCCCATATGGCTCAGTGGCTGAGCATCAGCTTCCCACATACAAGGTCCCAGGTTCAATTCCCGGTCCCGGTACCTAAAAAAAAAAGAGAGAGAGAGAGAAAAGTTAAAGCATGTATGTTTAAATTTTTTTAAAAATTGATTCTGGATATTGAGCCAGGGTTGCAAATCATGGATATATGGTAGTTGGAAGTTTACTAAAAGGTGAGCTGATGATATTATTCTTTATCTAAATTTCTCTTTTGTCTTGTTTGAACCCAGAGAAAGAGCTGCATGTCCTAAAGGGTATCACACAGCCCTAAGACAAGGGTCACAGCGAACTTTTGGTAACGCTCGCACTACCTGGCAAAGCACTGTTAGGTCGCTTGTGTCCCCTCTTCCCTTCCCTTATGCTGCGAGGCTGATAGTGCAAGAACCATCACTCCATGTTACAGAAAAGAAAACACGCCACATCCTGCTAACTCCCCAACAATGCGAATGGGTGGGGCTCACCCCATGTCCTAGCCCTTCCCCACATGCAGCTTGTTAGGCCCAGCAGCTGCGTTAGCAGCTCTGGGGGTGGGGGGTATTCTCATGAAGCAGAGGAGAGAGGACTCAGCAGTGAAACCCTTCTCCTACGTTGACTGCAAATGGAAAGAAGGTGTTTGGGGTTTGTTTTAACTGTAAAGAGTTGACTTACATCCCAGCACGTATGATAGGTTTTGGCTTTCTGTTCACACGAGTCCTTTTCTCAGTTAACACGTCATGTCTTCCATGTCTATCCTGTTGTTTTCCAGGCTTCAACCGAGAAGAGATAATGTGGAGAAAATGACGCATTCGCTGACATTAAACAGCCCTCTTGGAGCAAGCACTGTGGGGGACTCTGCCAGCTTCCCTCTCATCACAAAAAGGAAGTGGTCCCCAGGTTAAGGATGAAAGACAGGGCTAAGAAGTCTTCCAGTCACGCAGCATTTATTTCCCTGCCCCGAGTACTCTTTTGGTAACCATGGTCTTATGATTCGACTGTTCTGATGGCACAAAAGAATGATCACAGCACTTGAGCCTGACGGAGATGTAGAACTG
>JAQZBX010099173.1:0-11502 GCA_029593785.1 Cabassous unicinctus
CAAGATGAGGGAGATCTGGAGTGGCAGGTCAGGAATGAGTAAGCAGCTTCTATGTTAATTAAGAAATTAACTACTTACCTGCAATGTCAAGGATCACCAGAAATTTTTCCAGGATGATGGTTTGCAGTGTTATTTTCCTACTCTGGGACAAGGCTCTGGTGGGTCCCAGTGTCAAGGCAGCTTGGGTCCAATGGCTTGGCTCTCCACACTTGAAGACAGTTCCTGCTATGTGGAATGTGGATTTGGTTGGCCCTGAGGTGACAAGGTGCCTTTGATGATTGCACATAAAAGTTCAGCCTATCCCCAAGCCTTTTGCCTGCCCCTCCTTACCTGCTTCCTCTCAGTGGAGTGGTCTCAATTGTTGAAAACTGTGAAGGCTGTTTCTAAAAGGGAGTTGTGATGGCTAGGCTAATGTGTCATGTGAGACTCTTATAAAATCTCATACTATTTACAGATATCTCCTGTTGATTCTGTTTCCCTAGAGAACCCTGAAACATTACAGCTTGATACCAGGAGTGGTTCTTAAGGAACAGAATCTTAAAAATGGGATATCTGAGGTGGTTCTTGGAGTTTTGCAATTGGCTTTCTACTCTAATTGGACTTAAGGGTACTAATGACTCCCTTTCCAATAATAAAAAGTCTCCTAACAATCCATGGCATGAGTTGGCAATGGAGAGACACAAAATATCATTACTGGATTCCTCTATTTCCACTCTTATAAGAAGCAAGGATCTGGGTGAGAGTGTTTTCAACACCTTAACAGAGTTTTGTAGAGTCAAAAGGTATAATAATGTTGGATGGCTCTTCCTGGATATTCTGGATACAGTTACAAAAGAGATGAACTAAAGGCTTCAAGTTTGCAACTTAAATGCTGAATGAATGATGTGAAAGTTTCTATGTGTGCTCTAAAAGAAAATCTTGTCTCTTGCAGTTACAGACTTGAGATATCTGAGAACCAAACTCAGATTCTCATTGTATGAGTTACAGAGTTACAAAGGAAACTAAAATCTCAACGCTGCAAGTATCAGCAGTTAAAATGAAGGCATTGATTGGAAAGGATTGGAACTCTGAGGATAGGGATGCAGACATATGGGATGATGATAATATTCCTATAGCCACTGCTGAGTGCCCAGTTTGCCAGCAGCAGAGACTCACACTCTCAGCCCCAGATACAGCACATTTCCCTGAAGTGATCAGCCTACCACCTGGTGCCAGACTGATTACATTAGATCATTTTCACCATGAAGGGACAGTGATTTCCTTTAACTGGAATAGACATCTACTCTGGATATGGATTTGCATTTTCTACATGCAATGCTTCTTCCAAAATTACCATCCACGGACTTATCAAATGTCTTATCAACTGCCATGGCATGCTACACAGCATTGCTTCAGATCACAGAACTCATTTCACAGCTAATGATGTGCAGGAATGGACACATGCTCATGGAATTCACTGTCTTACCATGTTCCCCATCACCCTGAAGCAGCTGGATTGATAGAACAGTGGAATGGCCTTTTGAATACTCAATTACAGCACCAACTAGGTGGCAATACCTTACAGGGTTGGATCAATGTTCTCCAGGAGGCTGTGTATACTCTAAATCAGCATCCACTCTATGGTGCTGTTTTTCCCATAACCAGGATTCATGGGTCCAGGAATCAAGGGGTTGAAATTGGAGTGGCACCATTCACTATTACCCTTAGTGATCCACTAGGAAAATTTTTGCTTCCTGTCCCTGCTACCTTAAGCTCTGCTGGTGTACAGGTGTTTGAAAAGGGAGGAGTGCTTCCACCAGAGAACACAACAATGATTCCATTGAACTGGAAGTTAAGACTGCCACCTGGCCATTTTGGGCTCCTCTTGCATCTGAATCACAGGCAAAGAAGGGAATTACTATTACTTTACTGGAATGGATGATGGATCCTGACTATCAAGGGGAAATAGGACTGCATCTATACAACAAAGGTAAAGAAAAGTTGGCCTGGAATGCAAAGAACCATGGCCAGCTGAAGTGCTTGCTGAGGTTAATGGGAACATGGAATGGGTAGTGGAAGAAGGTAGTGATAAATGTGAACTTTGACCACATGACCAATTATAAAAACAAGGACTGTAATAGTCATGAATCTTTCTTTCTTTTTTCATTATGAGTAAGACTGTACATGTACACAAAACAAATTTCTTTGTTTTCTTCTGCAACCTTTTACATTTTCATATGACAATTTGTATTAGTTTCATGTCAAAATATTTAAGGATGTCAAGTTTAAGAATGACTATTACCCAAGGACTTGCACCCTATTTTGTAGAGAATTAATGCATTTTCAGTTGTATGTAGAGGAGTTGAACATTGTTAATTGGAAATATATATATATGTATGCCTGTTATTGTTTTTACTTACAGACTAAGTATGGTTTAAGGTAATGTGTATGGTTATGGAGTTGACAAGGTGTGGACTGTGATGGTTAGGCTAATGTGTCAACTCAGCCAGGTAATTGTGCCGAGATGTTTGGTCAAGCAAGCACAGGGCTAATTGCAATACAAGGACATTTATGGGCTTTAGTCATCAGTGAGTTTACTGCATAGATGGGTGATCACATCTACATCAACCAGGGAGGTTGCCATCAACAATGAGTGATGTTTTATCCAATCAGGTGAATGCCTTAAAAGGGGTAGTGTTTTCAGCATTCAGAGAGAATTCCCCAGCTCATCTTTGGACAGCCAAATGTCTCCCACAAACTTATCAAGGACCTTCATTGGACTTTCATCAGAAACCCCTTGTTTGCAGCCTGCCTGAGGAACCTGGACTTGTGCATCTTGATAGTCACATGTCAGACTCATAAAATCTCATGCTATTTACAGATGTCTCCTATTGATTCTGTTTCCATAGAGAATCCTGACTAATACAGAAGTTAATGGAAGTTTAGGGACCCAGGAAAAGCTTTTGCAACTTCTTATGGATATCTGAGGCAGACTGGCTAATAAAGTGAGTTTCTAGGAGGATCTGTCTTTTTCTAGAATCAGGAACTTTAGTCTTTCCTTTGATTAATTTCCCTGAGCTTAAATGTGACCACTTGGTCTCTGGCCTTCAGATCTAATTGTCCCCTCCTTTTCTCTTACACAGGTTTAACTGGAAATCATGGTCCCATAGAAAGGCCGCTCTTGGCCTTCCTCTAATTTTTAATTTTTCTATTTAGAACATCAGTAGGCTGGTTGCCCCAATTTCTGAGAAGACACCCCAATGGGAATGGGAAGTCTGCTAGAATGTCAGAAGCCATATCCATTATACTAGGGAGAAATTGAAAAAAAGTTTGTTAGCCAATCCAGCATCCCAGATCCTGGTCTGACTGTAAATTTAGCCTCCAAACTGAAGCTGCCAAATGGCCTTGGTTTTTGGAAGAAATTTGGAGCTGCTGCCCAAACTGAAGCTACCAAGTTGCCCAGGTCTTGCGAGACATTTGCTACTACTGCTCTTCTGGAGTTTGCTGTGTGAAGTGTTATGAAAGTGGGTGGCAGGTGGTGGATTTTGCCTTTCCTGCCCAAGCTTCTTTCAGATAATGCAGTTCCTCAGCGTGTGCTGCAAGTTACCCCCAGAACCTACCAACTTGCTTATGTCTTGGGAGACATTTGGAGCTATGGCCAAAACCAAAGCTACCAAGTTTCCTAGGTCTTGGGAGATATTTGGAATCACCACTCTGGTACCCAGCATCCTGAGAACACAGAGGCTTTGAGCCTGGGCATGACTGTGGCTGCCTAGGTTTTGGAAGACTTCTTGACCCAGAATCCAGATCAAAGCTAATGAGCGGAATTTTTTCCCTAGTAGGAATGTGAGCTCCCTCAGCAGCTCTTCTCTCTTCAGGGTAAAAGTTTGATCATTGTCCAAATGCTAGAAATTGCAGGTTAAAGACCTGGACCATAAGGGATCACAAGTTTCCTATAGACTCTTTTTTATCTCAGAGTGACCTAAGGTTGTTTTCGTGACTTCCTGGGGTGGTGAAGAATTAAAAAGCAATTTAGAATGAGAAGGATTTCTGGGACTTCTTTTCTCCTGTTGGACTCCTACTCAACTTGAGGAATGTCCCCAATCAGGTTTCAAGGACAGTGTCACCCATCATCCTGTCTACAGCATGGGGGCTGGGCCCATCAACTCTGAAGCAGGAGCTGGAGAACTGTGAGTAAACTGAGCTTATGTCACTTTGGAGTAAGGCTGGAGACCTGATTAGAATGGCAAAGAGAGAAGAAAGAAAGGCACACATAAGCAGGCTTTAGTTAGAAGCCAAAAAATCTCATCAGTCTTGGCTAGTGGAGGAGAGGGTTACCAGAGATTATCTCCTGGCTGGCTCTCCACTAATATGTTACTGGAGTTGGTTTCCAGGTTCTTGGTTATGTTGTAAGAATTAATTCAGAGATGCACCACAGTTATAAGAAAATTATGAAAGAGTTTATTAAAGATAATGCACACACTCACAGATGAGTGTAAGTGTTCTCAAGGTAGAGATGCACTCACTTCGTTCTGGGGATTCCCTTTCTATGGGATACCCCAGGTGTATAAGGTCTGTGCTGATTGGCATATTTGAAACAAAGTAGGGGAGATTTATTGGGTGATTTGACTTCTAAGTTGCTTTCTGGTGCTTTCTGGCTGCTGTTCACAAGCTCTGCTGGAGTTTGTTGCATGAGGTGTTATGAAAGTGGATGGGTGGTGGTTGTTTTGCCCTTTCTGCCAAGGCTGCTTTCAGATAACACAGTTCCTCAGTGTGTGCTACAAGTTGCCCTCAGATGATGTGCTGGTGCAAGTCAGCAGGCTGATGCAAGTCAGCAGCTATTGCCTCAGCTTCTCATACCATGTGGTGTTTATGTGGCTTATTGCATTTTCTGCCTCTTCTCCTTAGGTTCCTATTCTATTCCGCCTCAATAGGAAGTGTGGGTTAAATGGAGACAATGGGGTTTCATGGGTATCCATAAAATGTGAAGGCATTCCAAGTTCTACCTGACTTCCCCTGTTTTTACAATTGATATAGGACAGGGATTTCACTTGGTCTAACAAAAAAAATCATACAAAAACACAAACACACATGTGATTGCCTCCAGTGTAAAGACATTCTTGATCCTTTGAAGCCAAAATTAGACTTGGATGCTACAGATAAAACTGTTACATCTAGAGAATATATAGCCTCATCTTGGGACAAGGGTGCATGAGTAATCCATTGCAGTGTGTCCCATATTATAATCCCACATCATACACTGAATATTCATGTGTGGAGAAGGGTGGTAGCATGGCACAGCATGGATGCCTAGAACTCATGGTGAGCCACATAGCTTTAGAAGGATCTTATCTAATGGACTTCTCTGTTCTTGCTGACATTTCATCACTGACAATACAAAAACAACTCTTTATATTTGTATAGTGACAATACTAAAGTCAGGGAGCACTTGTTCATGAAACCTGTCAAAATATTTCCCCCTATCAGAGCCACTAATGGTCTCTCCTGGTTGCAAGGCACTTGCTTTTCTTCACTATAGAACATCCTTGTGAGTGCAGTTGCAGACCAGAAATTACTGGCCAGAGGCAGAGCTCTGGTTCTTTGGCACCCTGAATGTCCTACTGAGGGCCATGAAAATCTCTTTGCAGCTAGTCCTAGAGCAGCTGTCTACTGTTCTAATTGTCTTGTCAGAATTCTGCAGGCAAGGACCAAGTCTATTGGAATTTTCCTTAGAAATATTACTATGTGCTATTGGATTGTTCTCATAGTAAAAGTCCAGTAGCATAGTTTGAAGGAACAGAGCTAGCTAAACACATATCTATTCAACATGAAGAATATCTTAAAGTCTGTGAGAAGAAGATTGGACAGATAACAAAATTATGTAAAGAGCTCATGTCAACTCCAGTGGAGACCAGTCCTTTAATGTTACAGATTTTGTGCTTGGCATTATTTAATAAGGATCTGAACAGATTTATCTTTTCCCTGGAAAATGTAATAGACATTCTGGACAAAGAACAGAGAAATGAGCTCACTAAATTTTCATTCAACAGAGTGATGATGGCTTTTCTTCGAGGACACACACAGTCTCTCAATGAGGTATCCAAAGCCCTCTATCCCAATGAACCTGGGGCCAAAACATCTTAGTAGTAACACAGTAGAATGGAGAGCTATGCCTGGAAGATATATTTAATGGTTTGGGTGAAAATGCTTAGCTTCAGGAAACTCTAAAGCTCCTTGCCTTGGAAGGTGCTAGATGGAATGAAAGCATGCAGAAACTGAAGGAACAGGGAAAAAAACTTGAAACTTCCACAATGCAGATGGAATGTATTGTTAGTGGTAAAGAAAGTCAGTTAACATCTCTGATTGAAACAGTTCTGTAGATGATAAATACACCTGCCATCTGTGAAAATTACAAGAATATTATCAACTTGGAATTAGAGGAAACAGTTGAATCTGCAAAAATAGACCAGCCTTAAAAGATAGATGTGTATATACCAAATCTCATTGATACTATAATCTTAAATGTTAATTTAAACAGACTTGAGGGAAATGGATGTGGCTTAAGTGATTGGGCTCCCATCTATCATATAGGAGATCCAGGGATTGATTCCTGGGTCCTCCAGGTGAAAGGCAAGCTGGGCCCTGTGGAGAGCTGGCCCATGCAGAGTGCTGGCCCACATGGAATGCTGGCCAATGCAGGAGTGCTGGCCCCTCCAGGACTGCTGGCCCACACAGAGTGCTGGCCCGTGCAGGGAGCTGGTGCAGCAAGATGATGCAACAAAAAGAGATGTAAAGGAGAAACAATAAGAGACACAACAGACCAGTAAGCTGAGGTAGTGCAAGAGACTGTGTGCCTCTCTCCCACTCTGGAAGGTCCCAGGATCATTTTCCAATGCCACCTAAAGAGAAGACAAGCAGACACAGAAGAACAGGCAGTGCATACAAAACAACAAGGGGGATAGGGAGAATTAAATAAATAAATCTTAAAAAAAAAATAGACTTGAAAGGGAAAAGCAAGTTATATATAAAAAGTTTTGTGAGGAAAGTCAAGTCAGTGAAGTACTTAGATACCAAAATAAACATCTGGAATCTGAGCGAGCATGTCACTAGGAGGGAAATAGGTACTTAGAAAAGCAGATTCAGAAGTGAGATCAGCAAGGGAGAAGCAAACCATCACATACAAGGGACTCCCAGTAAGAATTAGTGAAGATTTTTCACTAGAAATTAAGGCAAGAAGACAATGGTATAATATAATTAGGATACTGAAAGAGAAAAACTGCCAGCTGAGAAGTCTTTATCTAGCAAAATTGTCCTCAAATATGAAGATATTTTTAAAATATTCACAAAGAGAAACTTAGAGAGTTCATGAAAAGAATCCACCTTTCCAGGAAATATTACAGGGAGCCTTACAGCCTGAAAGAAAAAATCAGAAGAGTGAGGCTTGGAGCAGAGTGTAGAAGAAAAAATAGCAGAAAGGTAACCAAATGAGTAAAAACACATATGAAAATCAGATATGTCACCCCAAACAAAAGATGTAGGATGCAGAATGGATTTAAATAATGAGCCATCCATATGCTGCCTACAAGAGACTTACTTTAGACTCAGGGATTCAATCAGCTGAAAGTGGAAGGTTGGGAAAAGATACTCCATGCAAACAAAACAGTAACCAAAATAGAGCAGAGGTAGCTATACTAATATGGGACAAAACAAACTTTAATTGTAAAAAAGTTATAAGACATACAGAAGGCCATTATATGTTAATAAAAGGAACAAACTACCAAGAAGAAATAACAGTCATAAATATCTATGCACCAAACCAGGGTGCCACAAAATGAAGCAAACTCTGGGAAGACAAAATGAATAAATAGACATCACTACAATAATGGTTGGAGACTTCAACACATCACTCTTATCATTAGATAGAACAAGTAGACAAGATGAACAAGGAAACAGATAATGTGAACAATATGACAAATGAGTTAGATATAACAGATATATACTGAACATTGCACCCAAATGCAGCAGGTTATACATTCTTCTCAAGTGCTCATGTATCTTTCTTTAGGATAGACCACATGTCAGGTCACAGTGCAGGTCTCAATAAATATAAAAAGATTAAAATTATACAAAGCATCTTCTCAGATTGTAATGGAATGAAACTGGAAATCAATAATAAACAGGAAAGAGGTAATTTCACAAATGTGCAGAGGCTGATCAATAATCCTAAAGAATCAGTGGGTCAAAGAAGAGATTGTAAATGAAATTAGTAAATATATTGAGACAAATGAAAATGAGAACACAACAAATCAATACTGATGGGTATAGCAAAGTCAGTCCTGGGAGGGAAGTTTTTAGCACTAAACACCTATATTAAAAAAAGAAGAAAGAGCTAAAATAAAAGATCTAATGAACAACTGAAGAAACTAGAAAAATTTCAGTAAACCATTCCCAAAGCAAGCAGATGGAAATAAATAATAAAGATTAGGGCAGAAATAAATGAAATTGAGAACAAAAAAACAATAGAGAAAATTAGCAAAATCAAAAGCTGATCTTTGAGAAGATCAATAAAATTGACAAACCCCTAGCAAGACTAACAAAGAAAAAAAGAAAAGAGATGCAAATGAATAAAACCAGAAATGAAAAGGGTAATGTTACAACTGACCCCACAGAAATAAAAAAGATCATAAGGGGATATTATGAGAAACTGTATGCCAACAAGCTACACAACCTAGATAAAATGAACAAATTCCTAGAAATGCACAAACAACCTACACTGATGCCACAAGAAATATGTGAACTTAACAAACCAATCACAATTAAAGAGGTTGAATCAGTCATTAAAAACTCCCAACAAAGAAATGCCCAGGACCAGATGGCTTCACAGGTGAAGTCTATCAATCATTTCAAGAAGAATTAACACCAATTCTGTTTAAACTCTTCCAAAACATTGAAGGGAAGGGAATATTACCCAATACATTTCATGAAACCAGTTTCACTGTACTATCAAAGCCAGATAAAGATACCACAAGAAAAGAAAATTATAGATCAATTTCTCTAATGAACATAGATGCAAAAATTGTAAGCAAAATACTTGTGAATAAAATCCAAAAGCATACCAAAAGACTTATACAACATGACCAAGTGGATATGCAAGGGTGATTCAACACAAGAAAATCAATTAACATAATACACCATATTAACAAATTGAAGGAAAAAAAACTATGTGATCATTTTGATTGATGCAGAAAAAGTGTTCAACAAAATCCAACATTCTTTCTTGATAAAAAACACTTCAAAACATAGGAATACAAGGAAAATTCCTCAGTATGTAAAAGGTCATATATGAAAAACCCACATCCAACATTGTAAGCAATGGGGAAAGGTTAAAAGCTTTCCCTTTGAGATCAGGAACAATACAAATATGCACGCTGTCAACATTGTTATTCAACATTGTGCTAGAAGTTTTAGCTAGAGAAATTAGACAAGAAATAAGAAAGGATGAAGTAAAACTCTGATTATTTGCAGATGACACGATCCTATATTTAGAAAACTCAGAGATGTCTACAACAAATCAACTTGACATTATAAATGAGTTCAGCAAAGTGGCAGGATACAAAATCAACACACAAAAATGAGTAATGCTTTTATACAATAGAATTGAACAATCTGAGGAGGAAATCAGGGGAAAAAATCCATTTACAATAACAACAAAAAGACTCAAATACCTAAGAACCAATTTAACCAAAGAAGTACAGGACCTATATGGAAAAAAAACTGCAAAAAAATGCTAAAAGAAGTCAATGAAGTCCTAAACTAATGGAAAGACATTCCGTATTCATGGATTGGAAGAGTAGATATTGAAGATGTCAATCCTACACAAACTGATTTATAGATTCAAGTAATTACAATCAAAATTCCAACAGCCTACTTTACAGAAATAGAAAAGATTATTACCAAATTCATTTGGAAGGGAAAGTGCACCCAAATAGCCAAAAGCACTCTAAAAAATAAGAGTAAAGTGTGAGGAATTTCACTCTCTGTCCTTGAAACATGTTACAAATCTATAGTGGTCCAAACACCATGGTATTGGCATCAATATAGATACAACAATCAGTGGAATAGAATTGAGAGTCCAGAAATAAACCCTCACTTCTACAGCCAACTGTTTTTTGACAAACCTACAAAAGCCATGTTAACAGGACAAAATGGTCTCTTCAACAAATGGTGCTGGGAAAACTGGATATCCATAACCAAAAGAATGAAAGAAGATGCCTATCTCACTCCCTATGCAAGAATAATCTCAAAATTCATCAAAGACCTAAAATTAAACCCAGGAACATAAAACTACTAGAAGAAAATGTAGGAAAACATCTTAAAGACTTTGTGGTAGGTTATGGTTTCTTGGACCTTACACCCAAATCACAAGCAACAAAAGGAAAAAAAGATTAATGGATCCCTCAAAATTAAAAACTTTTGCACCTCAGAGGGCTTCATCAAAAGGGTGAAAAGGCAGCCAATTCAATGGGAGAAAATATTTGGAAATCACATAAATGATAAGGGTTTAATATCCATGATATATAAAGAGATGCTACAACTGGACAATAAAAAGACAAGTGACCCAATTAAAAAATGGGCAAAAGACCTGAATAGAATTTTTCTAAAGAAGAAATAGAAAGAGTATAAAACAACAACAAAAAATAACACATGAAAAAAAATTTTAACATCACTAGCTATTAGGGAAATGCAAATCAAATATACAATGAGATATCATTTCACATCTATTAGAATGGCCACTATTAAAATGACAGAGAACTACAAGTATTGGAGAGGATGTGGAGAGATAGAAATACTTATTCACTGTTGGTGGGAATGCAGAATAGTACAGCCACTGTGGAGAACTATTTGACCATTCCTAAAGAAGTTCAATATAGATTTGCCATGTGACCTGACAATACCACTACTGGGTATATATCCAGAAGAACTGAATACAGTGACACAAACAGATGTCTGCACACCGATGACCATAGTGGCATTATTCACAATTGCCAAAATTTGGAAACAACCAGGTGTCTCTCAAATGATGAATGGATTAACAAAATGTGGTGTATTCTCACCATGGACTATTATGCAGCTGTAAGAAGAAATGAAATTGTAAAACATATGATAACATGGATGAACCTGGATGATATTATATAGAGTCAAGCAAACCAGACACAAAAGGATAAATATGGTATGACTGAGCTACTATCAACTAAATATATTGTGTAATCACATGGAGTTAATTTGAATACGGGTCACCAGAAAATAGAATGAATTGGAGGATGGAAAGGTGAGGGTTAGCTTGTGCAGAACTGGCAAAAAGCATGTGTATTAATCTTTGGAAATAAAAAGAAAAGGTAAAAGAACAACATATTTTCTGTAACTAGCAGTTCTATTATGTGGGTATGAAAGTGGTTTAAAGAGAAAGTCTAAGGTCATGTATATTTCTAATATGAAATATGAATATGGGTCAAATTGCATATG
>JAQZBX010099174.1:0-11502 GCA_029593785.1 Cabassous unicinctus
GTTCCTTCATTTAATCAATAGTAACCTTGAGGAATATGGTTTGGGTTTAATATCATGAGAATAATTTACTTTTGCTTGACAGGTACTCTGGGCTATTTTAACCCATGAAAATAAAGTAGATGATTGTTTTTCTTGAAACACATGAGAGTTTTGTAGGGGAACAGTTTTCAGAATATCTATTTTGCCATAATGGTAGAAGAAAGAGTCACTTTTTCCTTTATACAATGTTAACAAAAGAACTACAACTGTGTTCCAACAAAATTTTCTTATTATCATTGTTTAATTATACATAAATAGTTGTCTATTTTCACTTTTAGAGCTAAGGGAACATTCTCGTCTCTCCTTTAATTTGCTTTAATAAATACTTGGGAAATTATAGGGTATAAAGGGGGTGGATACTTCATTGTGAATCATATAGTTCCCTTCTTTGTTTTGCAGTGTGGGAATATGGACATAGCATATAATTTTCTTCGAGTGTATGGGTTTTGACTCAGTTTCTCTCCAATTTCCCCAATTGTTTCCAATTCTTTCAACTCCCTTTTTACCTGTTTTTCTTCTTCTTCTCCTCTAGAACCAATCTTCTGTGCTATGAACAAATAAGATTCCTTTTCTTCTACCTGCTCTGTCTGATCATGAGCCCTCCTGAGCACCCCTTTTTCTTTCAGATATTTTATGACAGGGAGCCAACCAGCCTGTGAGATAGGTCAAAATTTCTGTGGACTTCATTTATCTTGCTCTTCTTGCAGTATTGACACCATATAGTATCAGCTAAGACTTCCATTCAAGAATACATGATTACTGTTTAAGGGTTTAAGGTATCTTGTTGACCAAGTGACATTTTATAGAAACACTAAGACACTATAATTACGGTATTTAAATTATTCTAACTTCAAAAAGCCCTTAGAAAAAAGACAATTTAATTATTACTTTCTTCAATTTTAAATCTGTTATTTTAAGAGTGAAAGCAACTAAAAACAAAAATAAAGCAAATTTACTGTGCATAATTTAGACTCGTTTCTTTAAGAACTCAATAATTGTGGCATTAAACTAAAACTATCAATTCAAACTGCTATTATATTTCCAAAAAGAGGTCTATGTTGGAGTCTCTGAGGAAGGCTTATGGAATTCATAATGCAACAACTAATGCAAAAAAATAAATACCCTGAAGAACGATTCTTAAATCTTAACTAGTAAGCTGCTTTTAGTCTGGACATGTAACTGAAACCCTTTTCTTTTTTACCTTTTTGCTTATTAGATACACTCTTCTGAAACCTAAAACAACTTAAATTAACCATAAGCAATATGAATGAAAAGAACAACTGGATAATAAAATCAATAACTGAAGGACAAATATCATTCAATTATCCTAAATTAAAACAGATTTTGCCTTTAATGAATGTATGGGAAATCACCCATAATTATTGTTTGTCTTATCAGAAATTGAGCTAAATCCAGATTTTATCTACGTGAAATAGATAACATGGAGAAAGGTACATGAATTTGTTTTATTTAGGCCCTCTGGTTACAATAAGGTATCTAAAAGAAGTACTAGATGGGGTAAGTTATTAAAAGCTGCATGTAGAGAAATGAAGGAGATAGAATTTCACAGAATTCCAGGAGCCAGAGTAGGCTCAGACCTTGAGGAAACTGGCATTCTGGATCCAAAGCAAACTGAGGAATCCCAGCAACAGGAATATGTAGATCATCAGCTCTTCTGGTGTCTGCTCCGATCTCTGCTTACTATGTATGAATCCGTGAACCCTATACTCTGTATGTTTTCACTTTCTCATAGTCTCTGCTTAACTAATGGTTTCTTCTCTCTCAAGCCTTTGGCTGTTCATGGTTCCTTATGATCCTACTCTACCTCACAACCTTGGCAATACACTCAGTCAGCTTAATCCACTCCCTGTTCATGACATTAGTCTGAAATCTTCCCAGGTCAAATTTCTAAGAGATAGAATCTAATTGAACTAGTCATATATTTGTGTGAAGCCACAACAGGTTCCTGACCAGCCTGTGAACTGGCTGCCAACTATTGGTCCAATTAGCTATGGTAGGAGATAAGGGAAGAGTCATACAGTTGAGAACATAGCCACACAGTACTGCCCATCCCTGTGTGCTGTGGTTGAATTGTTCCCTAGAGGTAACTATATACTTTTTGGATACTTTGATCCAAACAGGACATTGCTGAGAGAAATTACATTTCATTCAGGCTGCTAATGAATATTTACTGGCTGTCTGCTCTATATTATGAGTCTACAAAAGAAATTAAACCCATACCCTTCCCATAGAAAGCTTACAATGCTGACTCATTTAGTTCTCAATTTATAGGATTTTGTGACGTATTTGTCTCAATAATCACACTTATTTCCTTGAAAGTAAAATTTCAATTGACACACATCCTCCCTAAATTTCTACCCATTCAAATTGAAGGTAATTAGGCTTTGTTTCATGCCTATATTTTTTAAATCTTACATTCCTATTAAAAGAATTTAAAATCAGTTATCATTTATAACATTTCCAGAGTGTTGGGAATATCAATCAAAGACTTTGATACTAAAATCCAAATACAATGATTTTACCTAAGTAAAGTGTAGGTAAAGTCAGATGCATACATTAAGTGTCAGATGCATACATTACGGTATAGGAACACTGATAGTAGCATTCTTAAGTGAAAAAATATATATAGAAACAGCCTAAATGTACAAGGATGGAAATTGATGATAAAGCCATATGATCTAATACTATCAGAAATTAAATATATATATATAAAGATATATATTGCCATGGTAAAATGCCCATATTATATTAATTAAAAAGCAATCTACAAATAGTATGAACATTATGATATAAACACATAGATAAAAGATAGAAAAAGTATATAACAAAATATTAAAAATGGTTAAACCTAGCTGTAGGAGTATGAGTGATCTTAGATTTTTTTCTTTCTTTTTTCCCTATATTTAAAATTTTCTATTTAATTATAAAAATGGTTTAAAATTTATTTTTAATCTATCTTTTTCAAAGGTTCAAACTATACTATAAGGCACAAATGGTGAGACTCAGAATCAGCTTAGTTATCACACAAATTTTTCAAAGAACTATTAAGGATTTGTGCTCTCTCTTTCTCTCATTCTCTCTCTCTCAAAAATTCATGGCCAGAATTCAAAAAAATATATAAAGAATTATATACAACAATTAAGTGGGATTTATTCCAGGTATGGAAGGCTGGTTTAATACTTGAAAATCAATGCAAGAAGCCAAAGAAGAAAAAATTAATGGTCATGTCATTAGATGAAAAAAAAGCATTTTATCAAATCCAATACCATTCATAATAAAATTTTCAACAAACTAGGAATAGAGGGAAGCTTCTTCAACTTGATAAAGAACATCTACAAAACACCTATAGCTAATAACATACTTAATAGTGAGAAAGTAGATGTTTTCTCCCTAATATTGTGAACAAACAAGGATAACTGTTCTCACCATTCCTGGTCAGCATTGTACTGTAACTACTAGCTAATGAAATAAGACAAGAAAATGAAATAAAACAGATTGGAAATAGATACAGATAGAAAAGAAAACATGTCATAATTTACAAAAATTGGAATAAACCAAGATGTCTTTCAATAAATGATTAGATAAATAAACAGTGATACATTCATAAAATGAAGTATTATTCAGTGATAAAAAGAAATGAGTTCTCAAGCTATGAAAAGACATGAAGGAAATTTAAATACGTATTGTTCAGGGAAAACATCAGTTGATAAAGCTATATATTATATGATTACAATTCTAAAACAAAGGAAAATGCATAACTACAGAGACAGTATAATTCCCAATATACCCATTAAGTATATCTCTCAGAGCTTAAATCTTTTGGATTATTCATATGCCAGTTGAGCCCTGAATCCCAGCAGAGTAGTGGCCATCTCCTACTTTCAAATTCTACTGGCTTGCCCTAGACAACCACAAAATGATGATGATGAACAACTCCTATTGTGAAAAAAAGGAATGTCTACAACTACAAGAAAACAATTCCTTCCAGGTGCCCCATGATATCCAAGTCCCCTCTCAGCCTCAAGGAGTCAGAATGGGTATTCCCAAGTCCCTCAAGATTGAAGAGTGAACTAACATGAAGGACGAGACCAAAGGACCGCAGACCAAAGAGATTTATTGTTATTGTCGTTATTATCTCATGTTAATGGAAGAATATGTAATATTGATATAAAAAATTGGTTGCCAGGGATTCAGTAGCGAAGTGGAGGGATGAATGTGTGGTAAACAGGATATATTTGTGTGATATTTTTCTATATGATACTGTAATGATGGACACATGACAGCATGTATTTGAAATTGTCTATGGAACTGTACAGCACATAGTGTAAAACATAATGTAAACTATACCCATGGTTAGTAGTAATGCTTCTATATTGGTTCCTCAAGTGTAACAAATGTACCACAATAATTTAAGATGTTAATAATAGGAGAAATTGTATGTGTGAGGGTGTGGGTGTTTTATATGGGAATTCCTTATATATTTGCTATAATTTTTCTGTAAATGTGAATCTAAAAATTCTGTAAAACATAAAGTTTATTCTTAAAAAAAAAAAAACAAAAAAAAAAGATCAATGGTCACCAGGGGCTCAGGAAGAAGTGGGAGGGATGAATAGGTGGACCACAGGGCATTTATAGGGCAATGAAACTACTCTGTCTGATACTACAATGGTGTATACATGATGCACTTTTGCCAAAATGTATAGGACTGTATAACACAAAGATGAAATCATAATGTAAACTATGTACTTTAGTTAATAATAACATACAAATATTGGTTCATCATTTATAACAAATATACCATACTAATGCAAGATATGAATAATAGGATAAACTGTGAGGTAGGGCAGGGCAAGGAGAGGATATGAGAATTCTCTGTACTTTTCTGTAAACCTAAAACTGCTCTAAAAAAATAAAATCTATTTAAAAATCCATGACCAGGAAAACTGGATATCCACATAGAAAAATGAAGGTGGACCTACATTACACCATACATAAAAATTGACTCATAATGGATCAAAGAACTAAACTCTTAAAAGTAAACAAACATATAAATATGCATGACCTTAGATTAGGCAATGGTTTCTTAGATATGAACCCAAAAGCACAAACCACCAAAGAAAAATAGATAAATGGGACTTCATCAAATTTAAAAACATTTGTGCTTCAAAGGACACTATCAAGAAAATAAAAAGACAGCCAAAGAAAGAAAGAAAATATTTGCTAATCATATATCTGATAAGGATCTAGTATACAGAATATATAAAGAACCTTTACCACTCAGCAATAAAAAGACAAATAATACAATTAAAATGGTAAACGTATTTGAACAGACATTTTTTCAGAGAAGATGTAAAAATGGCCAATAAGAACTGGAAAGATGCTCAACATTAGTAATTATTAGAGAAATGCAAATTGAAACCACAAGGGGTACCACTTCATATCCATTATGATGTTTTTAATCAGTAAATGAAAATGGCAATATATGGAAAAACTGGAATCCTCACACACTGTTGGTGGGAAAGAAAAATGGTACAGCTGCTGTGGAAAAGAGTTTAGCAGTTTCTCAAAAAGTTAGACGTAGAATTACCATATAATTGAATCAATAATTCAACTTCTAAGTATATACGCAAGAGAATGGAAAACACATGCTTACACAAACACATGTACATGAATGGTCATATAAATAAAAGCCAAAATGTTCATATTCAAAAAATGGAAAGAATTCAAATGTTCATTAACTGATGAATGGGTAAACAAATTGTGGTATATCGAAACAATTGAATAATATTCAGCCACAAGAAGGAATTAAGTAAAGTTACATGCTACTAAATGGATGAAACTTAAAAAATATGCTAAGTGAAAGAAACTAGACACAAAAGGCCAATATTGTAAAATTCCATTTACATGAAAAGTCCAGAATAGGCAAATCAATAGAGATAGAAACTAGATTAGTAGGTGCCAGAGGAGGAAGAGAGGGGAGATTTGGGACTAACTGTTAATAGGTATGGGGTTTCTTTTTTAGGTGATGAAAATGTTCTGGAATTGGATAGTGGTGATGGTTTCCCAACATAGTAATTGTACTAAAAGCTACAAATTGTACGTGTTAAAATGATGAATCCTTTATTTTATGTGAAGTGTATCTCAATAAAAGAAAATCCATGACCATCTATCTCTTGCCAAGTTGATCTATTTTAGATTTGTGACCACTGGATGGGATAAGAAATAATCTTGGGAGGGGAGGGAAGTCATCAACATGGCAATGTAAGACATCCCCTGGAAAAGTCCTCTTTAATAAAAGTACAAATCCCACTTGCTTAGAACTTTAGAGGATACTAGAGACTAGAAAAGGACTCCACAACACAGGCTTAAAGAAAAAGAATAATCATCTACAAGAGCAAGCAGGAAAATTTCCATCCTAGACCCACCAGTACATATACCCCCCTCACTCAATCCCATGCAGCTTGGGAATTGCACAGAGGCAGCCTGGCCCAGGTCCTTCCCATTGCAGATTTATAGAGCCATTCACAGCAGCAAGTTAGAACCCTATGCATATCCAGCCACAGGGAGCCAAGTCTATAACGACCCAGGACAGAACATAAGTCACTAAACAATGCTGCATACAAAAGGGCCCCCAGGGGGGGAAGAAAACAGAGGAGACCATGGCTTAACTGTTTGCAAGAGGCATATTTACTAAATCCAATTTCTGTTGGTTGGACCACCTAAATACTAAGCGGACATTTTCTAGAGTGACCCACCATTTCTGAATTGATCCCATCTGACTGCCCAGAATGGGATACCCTATTGGGGAAGAAATTGGTGGCAGAAAAACCTCACAGAAAAAAAAGGGGGGTAGGGGCTAAACTGAACTGCTCTAAGAGAGTAAGGGCACCAGAACTGAAAAGTGTAAGGAAAATGGGGCACTGAGTAAACGGAAGAATTTAAACAAATCATAGGCGCTGGGGAGAAAATTCTGCATAAAAACAAGCAAAATATATCAAGATGCCCAGAGAAAGAACAGAGGAAAGGAAGCTTTCTCCTGCAGGTGAAACAATTGCACAAAAATTGCAATCTTGAAAATTGTACCACATATTTGGGATAATAATCAGATAAAGAAAACCTGAGAAATCTGAACAGTTAAACAGTGCTACTCTAAAGATCTAAAATAACTTGGACCAAGTGTCAAAGACAAGACTTAACACAAAGCCAATTAACAGTAAAATCCTAGACAAGAAGGAGAAACTGACCTTCAGAATTAACTCATCAAGATAATCAGAAGCCCAGACACAAGCAAAAAATCACAAGCCATATTAAGAAACAGGAAGTTAAGGGAACAAACTGAAAATTCATAGGAGACAAAATTTGGAACAACTAATCAAAAATGTTCAAACAAATCTAAACCAATTCAAGGAGATTAAGGAAAATATGAGTAAAGACCTAAAGGATATTAAGAAGACTATGTATGAGTATAAAAAAGAATTTGTAAGTATAAAAAGGAAAATAACTGAAATTATGGGGCTGAGAGGCACAATAATAGAGATTAAAAATACATAAAGGGATACAACAGCATATTTGAAAAGGCAAAAGAAAGAACCAGTGAACAAGAACACAGGACAATTGAAATCATACAATCAGATGGACAGATAGAGAAAAGAATAGAAAAATTTGAGCACTGTCTCAGGGATTTGGGTGGCAGCACAAAGTGCACAAATTATGGGTATCCCAAAAGGAGAAGATAAGGGAAAGGTGGCATAAAGAATGCTTAAGAATATAATCAGCAAAAATTTCCTAAATTGTATGAAAGATGTAAATAAATGCCTTCAAGAAGCCCAATGTACTCCAAACAGAACAAATCCTAGTAGACCTAATCTGAGACACAAACTAATCAGAATGTCAAAGGCCAAAGATAAAGAATTCTGAAATCAGCAAAAGAAATATATTCGTCCTGTACCAGGGATCCTCACTAAGATTAAGTGCCAATTTCTCATTAGAAACCATGGAAGACAGAAGGCACTCTTAAGATAATACATTATTATACATTATTATATTTAATAATAATATAATAATTATATTTAATTTAATGTATATTATATTTAAAGCACTGAAAGAGAAAAACTGCTGGCCAAAAATTCTTCATCTGGCAAAACCATCCTTCAAAGATAGGGAGAGTTAAAATATTCACAGATAAACTGAAAATGAGAGAGTTCATCAACAAAAGAACTACCCTACATGAATTGCTAAAGGGAATTCTGCAGGTTAAAAGGTAAAGGCAGATAAGTGTGGCTTGGAGTAGTGTTAAGAAAGGAATGACTCTAAAAGGGTAAATGTAAAACCCAATATAATATATCCTCAATATACAACTCTACTCTTTAATTCCTATGAGAATTAGAACACAATTGAACAAGAAAAAGACATATTTCCTGATAATTCACATGCAAAATATAAAGTGGGAAAAAACAACATAAACATAAACAACATAAAGAGGGGAAACAGAGGGATATGGGAGCAGGAATACTATTGTATACTATTGAAGCTAAGTTGGTATCTTTCCAAATTAGTTGGTTATAGATGTGAGTTGTGCAATATAAAGGCAAGGGTAACCACGAATATAGTATTTAAAAAATATACATAAACAGTAATAAGAAAGGGACTAGTCAGACATATTTCAAAAGATCAACTACACAGAAAAGGAGGTTGCAATAAAAGAAAAGAGCTACAAAAAAAGATATGACATATGAAACCCTAAGGACAAAATGGCTTAAGTAAGTACTGCCTTTACAGTAATTACACTGAACGCTAA
This sequence comes from Cabassous unicinctus, assembly GCA_029593785.1. Taxonomy (NCBI): domain Eukaryota; kingdom Metazoa; phylum Chordata; class Mammalia; order Cingulata; family Chlamyphoridae; genus Cabassous; species Cabassous unicinctus. The sequence continues at coordinate 8,858 of JAQZBX010099174.1, forward strand.
TGGATTAAACTCCCCAATCAAAAGACACAGATTGACAGCATGGATTTTTTTTTTAAAAAGCATGATCTAACTATTTATTGTTTGCAAGAGATTCACCTTAGACCCAAAGACACAAAAGTAGAAAGTGAAAAGATGGAAAAAGATAATCCATAAAAATTGTAACCAAAAAAGAGCTGAGGTAACTAGACTAATATTTCACAAAATAGATTTCAAGTCAAAAGCTGTGTTAAGAGACAAAGAATTACACTATGTATTAATAAAAGGGACAATCCACCAAGAAGAAATAAAAAACATAAATATTTATGCACCTAAAAAAAAGTTCCCCAAAATACATGAGGCAAACACTGGTAAAACTGAAGGGAGAAATAGATGCCACTACAATAATAGTTGGAGACTTCAATACACCACTCTCATCAATAGATAGAATATTTACACAGATGATCAATAAACAGAGAAAATGAATAATATGATAAATGGACTAGAACATTGCCCACCCAAAGAGCAGGATATACATTATTGTCAAGTGCAAATGGATCATTCTCCAAGTTAGACTGCATGTTGGGTCACAAAAAAGTCTCAATAAATTTTAAAAGACTGAAATTATACAAATCATCATCTCTGATCTTAAAGGAATGAAGCTGGACATCAATAATAAGCAGAGAACTGGAAAATCCTCAAATCTATAGACTGAAATAACACATCTTAAACAGCCAGTGGGTCAAAGGAGAAATAACAAGGGAAATCAGTAAATATCTTGAGACAAATGAAAATGAGAACACAACATATCAGAACATATGGGATGTAGGAAAGGCAGGGCTGAAGGAAATATATAGCACTAAATGCTTCATTTAAAAAGAAGGAAGAGCTAAAGTCAAGCACCTAACTGCACACCTGGAGGAATAGAAAAAAAGAAAAAAAAAACTAAACCCAAAGCAAGCAGAAGGAAAGAAACAACAAAGATTAGAGCAGAAATAAATAAGAGAAGAAAAAAACAGAAAACATTAACAAAAGTTAGTTCTTGAAAATATCAATAAAACTGACTAACCCTTAGATAGGCTGACATAAAAAGAGAGAATATGCAAATGAATAAATCAGATGAGAGGAGAAGCATTACTACTGACACCACAGAAATAAAAAAGCTCATAAGAGGATACTATGAACTACTGTATGCCAACTAATTAGACAACTTAAATGAAATGGACAAATTCCTAGAAGCACATAAACAACCTAAACAGATTCTAGAAGAAACAAAAGACCTCAAAAGACCAATTACCAGTAAAAAGATTAAATCAGTCATCAAAAACTTCTCAACAACAACAAAAAACAAGAATCAAATGGCTTCACAGGTGAAGTCTACCAATCATTCCAAGAAGAATTAATATAAAATCTATATAAAACTGAAGAGGCAGTAACACTACCTAACTCATTCTATGAGGCCACCATCACTCCCATACCAAAGCCAGATAAAGATGTTACAAGAAAGGAAAATTACAGATCAATTTCTTTTATGAACATAAATTCAAAAATCTTCAAGAAAATATTTGCAAATCGAATCCAACAGTGCATTAAAAGAATTATACACCATGATCAAGTGAGTTTTATCCCAGATATGCAAAGGTGGTTCAACATAAGAAAATCAATTCATGCAATACACCACATTAACAAAATAAAGGGGAAAACTACATGAGCATCTACAATGACTCAGAGAAGACATTTGACAAAATCCATCATCCTTTCTTGATGAAAAACACGTAGAAAAATAGGAAGAAAAGGATGCTTCCTCAACATGATAAAGGGCATATATGAAAAACCCACAGCTGACTTCATACTCCATGGTGACAGACTGAATGCTTTCCATCTAAGATCTGTAACAGGCAAGGAGGCCCACTACCACCACTGTTATTCAACATTGTACTGGAAATTCTAGCAAGAACATTTTGGCAAGGAAAGGAAATAAAAGACATCCAAATTAGAAAGGAAGAAGTAAAATTTTTGCTATTGCATATGACATTATCCTATATACATAAAGTCCTGGAAAATCTACAACAAAACTACTAGGGCTAATAAATGAGTTCAGAAAAGTGTCAGGGTACGAGATTAACATGCAAACATCAGTAATGTTTCTCTACTCTAGTAATGAGCAATCTGATAAGAAAATCAAGAAATATTCCATTTACATTAGCAACTAAAAGAAACAAATGTCAAGGAATAAATTTAACCAAAGATGTAAAGGAATTGTATGCAGTAAACTACAAAACATTGCTAAAAGAAACTAAAGAAAACCTAAATAAGTGGAAGGACATTCCATGTTCATGGAGTGGAAGACTAAGTATCATTAAGAAGTCAATTCTACCCAAAATGATCTACAGATTCAACATAAACCCAATCAAAATTCCAACAGACTACTTAGGAGAAATGGAAAAGCCAATTATAAAATTTATTTGCATGTGTATGGGGCCCATAATAGTCAAAATTATTTTGAAAAAGTAGAATGAAATTAGAGGGCTCACCCTTCCTGACTTTAAAGCTTATTACAAGGCTACAGTGGTCAAAACAGTGTGGTAATCACAAAGTAATAAATATATTTACCAATGAAATCAACTTGAGTTGGCAACCATGGCCAACTGATTTTTTTTTTTTTTTTA
>JAQZBX010099175.1:0-11500 GCA_029593785.1 Cabassous unicinctus
AGGCAGGTAGATTTTTCTTTTAGTAAGAGAGAGCTTTGTTAAAATTTCCCAATGTTATGGATTTCTAAGTTTCCTATTATTTTTGGTTAATTTATTTTGAGCTTACATAATTAGGTTCATCAATTTAAAAGGTGTTAAATATTCCTTGTGAATTTCAATTTACCAATATAAAATATCTCTTCATCTTTTGTAATGAATTTTTTCCCGTAAAATCTACATTGTCAGGTTTTTCAATCACTGTCGATGAACACACCACCATTGATAAAACCCTAGTGTGTTGTCCATTGGTAATAAATTTAAAGCACTGAACACTATAATTCTCTCTCTCTGTCCCTCTCTGTCTCTGTCTCTCTCTGTCTCTGTCTCTGACTCTGTCTCTCTCTCTCTCTCTTTTAACCCATTCTTTAAATATAATTACCGGGTGAAGGGGCAAGATGGTTTTAGAGTAAGGAGTCCCAAGAATAAGATTTTCCTACAGTACATTTAGTAATCTTCCAGAGCAATCTAAGTCACCTGTTTGAGGGGGGCAGGAGACCAAAAGAGCCTCCTGCAACCTCCTTGGAATTCAGGATGGAGGAGACTGTCAGTCTGCAGTGAATATTCATGAATAAAGCATGCACATTGTGGAGACCACTGGCAGCACAAGCTGCTTCTGGGGCTATTCCTTGGCTGTAGTTGGAAGCTCCATTTCCCAAACATGGGCAAGGGAGAGATAGCTGGGCACTGATTACAGCTACTGATTAGTAAACTTGTCTGGCTAAAGTCCAGTCCTAAGAACAGAAAAAGTTTGAGGCTGTCCAAGTCATAAAGAGACCAGGAGCCTCCATTTTAACTCAACTGCCAGCATACAGTGCATCAGGGTTGCTTGAAAATCACAGTGAAGGTAGGGACTGACTTCTTCCTACCCAGGCTGGTTTGCAGCCATAGCCTAGGTTCTAGCCCTGCCTCTGGCAGGAGTTTTCAGGCCACACAGACTAGATTGGTAGACAAGCCTGCATATACATCTCCACCCACAATTGCAAATCTATTGTAAGAGACAAAGACAGACACTATATAATAGTGAAAGGGGTAGTAGTTCAAGAAGAAAGAACAATCATAAACATTTGTGCACCTAAATAAATGTGGCAAACACTGGAAAAATGAAGCGGAGAAATAGATGCCTCTACAATTGTAGTGGGGGATTTCAATATACCATTATAACCATTAGACAGAACATCTTGACAAAGAATTAATAAAGAAACAAAGACTTTGGTTAAGACATTAGAGGATCTAGACCTAATAGATATATACAGAACACTAAACCCAAATACAGTGGGATATACTTTCTTCTCGAGTGCACATGCATTATACTCCAAGATAGACCACATGCAAGGCCACAGGAAAAAATCACCATGAATTCAGAAAATTTGAGATTATAAAAAGTAATTTCTCTGACAACAATTGAATGAAATTGAAAATCAGTAAGGGCCAGAGAACCAGATTAGGCACAAATATATGGGAATTAAAGAACACAATCTTAGACAAACTGTGGGTCAAGGAGGAACTCTCAAAATAAATCAGTAACTACCTTGAAATGAATGAAAATGACAACACATTGTATCAAAACCTATGGGATGCAGCAAAAGCTGTACTGAGAGGGAAATTCATTGCCATTAATGCATATATCAAAAGAGAAATAAGAGCTTAAATCAAAGACATAATTGCACACATGGAGGAACTGGAAAAACAGCAACAAACTAACTCCAAAGGATGTAGAAAGAAGTAAATAACAATGATTGGAGCAGAACTAACTGAAATAGAAAATAAGAAAGCACTAGAAAAATAAAACCAAAAGCTGGTTCTCCGAGAAGATCAATAAAACTGCCAAACCCTTAGGTAGGTTAACAAAGAAAAAAAGAGAGCAGATGATAATACTCAAAATAAGAAATAAAGAAAGGGATATCACCACTGACCCCACAGAAAGAAAGAGTGTAATAAAAGGATACTTTGAAAAACTGCATCCAACAAGAATGATAATTTAGAGGAAATGGACAAATTCCTATAAACTCACAAGTAGCCTACATTGACAAAAGAAGATATTGATGAAATCCACAGTCCAACTAAAGTAAAGACATAGACTCAGTCATAAAAACTCCCAACTAAGAAGAGCCAGAACCAGATGGCTTCATAGGTGAATTCTACAAAAAATTTCAGAAAGAACTAACACCAATCCTGGTTAAGCTCTTCCAAAAAGTAGAAGTATAAAGAACATTGCCTAACTCATTCTATGATGACAACATTACCCTGATACCAAAGACAAACAAAGATGCCACAAGAAAGGAAAATTACAGACTGATCTCTCTAATGAACCTAGAAACTAAAATCCTCAACAAAATACTTGCTGATTGCCTTCAACAAAATATCAAAGGAATTATACATGATTAAGTGGGATTCATCCCAGTTATGCAAGCATGGTTCAACATAAGAAAATCAATCAATATAATATACCACATAAACAGATTGAAAGAAAACAATCACATGATCATTGCTATAGAAGCATAAAAAGCATTTGACAAATACAGCACCCTTTCCTGATCAAAACACTGCAAAAGATAGGAATAAAAGGAATCTTTCTGAATATGATAAAAGGTATATATGAAAAACCCACAGCTAACATCATCTTCAATGGTGAAATCATAAAATCTTTCTCTCTAAGATCGGGAACATGACAAGGATGCTCATTATCACCGTTCCTGTTTAACATTGTCTTTGAGGCCAGAAAAAGATATAAAATGCATCCAAATTGGAAAGGAAGAAGTAAAAATTTCACTATTTGCAGACGACATGATCCTGTACAGAGAAAACCCAGAGAAATCTTCAACAAAGCTTCCAGAACTTATAAATGAGTTCAGTAAAGTTGCAGTCTATAAGATCAATGCTCAAAAATCATTACCATTTCTGTACACCAATAACAAGCAATTGGAGGAGGAAATCAAGAAAAAAATACCATTTACAATAGTAATTGAAAGAAACAAATACCTAGTAAATAATTTAACTGAAAATGTAAAGAAGTTATATACAGAAAACAACACAACACTCTTAAGTAAAATCAATAAGGATGTAAATAAGTGGAAGAATATTCCCTATTCATGGATAGGAAGACTAAACATCATTAAGATGTCTATCCTACCCAAACCAATCTATAGATTTAATGCAATCCAAATAAAAATCAGTGCAGAATTTTTTAGAATTGGAAAAACTAACTACAAAATTTATTTGGAAGGGTAGGAAGCCCTGAATCACCAAGGAGATATTGAAAAAAAAAAAAAAAAAAGAAGGAAATTGGATGTATCACACTACCTGACTTTAAAACGTACTACAAAGCTACAGTGGTCAAAACTGCATGGTATTGGCACAAGGATAGACATACCAACCAATGGAACTGAATTATATATCCTCGGAGATATAGTCATCTGATAATTAACAAGACCACCAAGCCCAGTCAACTGGGAGAGAATGGCCTCTTCAACAAATGGTGCTTGGAGAACTGGATATCCATATCTAAAAGAATGAGAGAGTAACACCATCCCACACCTTATACAAAAATCAACTCAAGATGGGTCAGAGATCTAAATAAGAAACAAGACCATAAAGACCTTAGAATGTAAAGTAGGGAAGCATTTACAGGACCTTGTAACAGGAAATGGTTTTATGAACTTCACACCTAAAGCACAAGCAGCAAAGGAAAAAATAGATAAATGGGATTACCTCAAAATTCAAAACTTTTGCATTTCAAAGGACATTATCAAGAAAGTATAAAGGCAGCCTACCCAATGGGAGAAAATATTTGGCAACTATATATCTGAAAGGAGCCTAATATCCTACATATATAAAGAGATCCTATACCTCAAAAATAAAAAGACAAACAACCCATTTAGAAAATGGGCAAGCTACCTGTAAAGACACTTCTCCAAGGAAGAAATACAAATGGCTAAAAAGCACATGAAAAGATGTTCAACCTCACTAGCCATTAGGGAAATGCAAATCAAAACTACAATAAGATACCATTTTACACCTATTAGAGTGGCGGCTATTAAAAAAAACAGCAGACTATAAGTGTTGGAGAGTATGGCGAGGAATCAGAACACCCATCCACTGCTGGTGGGAATGTAGAATGGTCCAGCCATTGTGGAAGACAGTTTCGCAGTTCCTCAAAAAAGTAACTATAGAACTTCCATATGATCCAGCAACTCCACTCTGGGTATATACCCAGAAGAATTGAAAGCAAAGACATGAACAGATATATGCACACCAATGTTCATAGTGCCATTATTCACTATTGCCAAAAAGTTGGAATCAACCCAGGTGCTTATCAACAGATGAATGGATAAACAAAATATGGTACATACATACAATGGAATATTACTCAGCTGTAAGAAGGAATAAAGTGTTAACACATGGGATAACATGGATGAATCTTGAGGACCTTACATTGAGTGAAGCAAGCCAGGCATTGTAGAATGAACAGTACATGATCTAACTGATATGAATTAAGCAAATTGGGCAGTCTCAGAGATCTATTGTCTGGAAGATTTGTTTGCAGGAAATAGAAAAGGAGAAGTAGGTTGTGAGTCAACAACCATGAGGACGTAGTCTATGGTAATGTGAAAGTGTGTAGCTTCATATTGAAGGGATATGATAGGAGGGTAGTGATATTATTGGGTTGGGTGCTGCAGGTATGACAGGTGGATAGATTGAGGGTGGTGGGTTGGAAGGTCCAGGGTACTGTGGAGAGTGTTGGGAGAGGGACCAGGTGAACACTGGGGACTTGCGGTTATGTGGTTGAAAATACAGAGTTGGGGATGCTCTTATGGCAATATGACAAGGAAGGGTTACTGGTTTAGGATATTAGATGGGGGTCACCTGGAGCAGTCTTCTATGGAGTGTGTGAGTGATCATTGTGTCATAATGTGCTGTATCATTGGGTGGAGACACACATAATGAGCAGAAAGGAGTTGGACTCCCATCCTTGGGAGGACCGATTTGTTCACAAATAGATAGGCAGGAGTTTCTTGAGAGCATGGGCAGTTCCTAAAGGGGAAGACAAACCAGTGTGTCAAGACCTCACTCTTGTTGGATGTAACTATGAATCTTGTCATCCAAGATGTGAATCCAGGGGATCGTCTTGGGCCCCAAGGGGAGGTTGACGGAGGTATAAAATAGATCAAACAAGGGGTATTTAGTGGGCAGTGGGAGTGTTCTACATAATCTTACAATAATGGACACAGGACATGGTAAATATCATCAAAATTTATAAAAGTGTACAGTCCAAAATGTAAACCATAATATAAACGATTGTTCATGTTTAGTAACTATGTTTCACTATGTATACCAGTTGTAACAAAGGTACCATCCACATATAAAAAGGTATTAATATGGGGGGTAGGAAAAGGGGAGGATGTTGGGTATATGAGAATCTCTTGTATTCTGTGCATGACTTTGCTATTACTTAAAACTTCTTTGAAAACAAAAAGGAAAATACTGAGACACTGGGGAATAAGTGGGGGAAGGGGCCAAGGTACAGACAAGACACCAGATATTGTGGTGATAAAAGGCAAATTGTGAAAAAATTTTTTTAAAAATATTTTTCTTTTTTTAAAATATTCCAATCTTTTAATTTTTTTGTATTTTTAGTTTTTTTTTAATTTTTATGATTTTATTTCTTATATTTAAATTTATCATTACTGTTTCATTTTCCTATTAATTGCATTTGGCTATTATAATGGCTTCATTTTTGAAGAAGCTTTTAATCACAGAAGGGTTACAACTATGGCAGGAGAGTATCAATGGTGTGGGGTGTCAGTGATGGGGGACGCATGGGAGGAATTTCACCTGAGCATAAATATAAAGTATATAAAATTGTTCAAATGTTCTTTGAACTCCTCTCACAATTTTGTGTAGTTTTCTGTGTACTAGCCTTTACTCCTTGAGTTAAGTTTATTCCTAAGTATTAGATTCTTTTCATTGCTTTAGTAAATGGAATTTTTTGCTCATAATTTGTGTAAAGAAGTGTTACTGATTTTTGTATGTTGATCTTACATACTGTCACTTTATTGAATTTGTTTATCAGCTCTAGAACCTTTGTTGTATATTTCTCAGGGCTTTCTACGTATAGGATTATGTCATCTACAAATAATGAAATTTTATTTCTTCCTTTCCAATTTGGGATGTCTTTATATCTTTTTCTTGCCTAAGTGCTCAAGCAAATACTTCAAGCACAATGTTAAATAAAAGCAGGGACAGTGGGCATCCTTGTCTTGTTCTATGTAATAGTGGGGAAGCCTTTAGCATTTCACCATTTAATATAAAGTTGGCTTTGGGGTTTTCATACATACCTTTATCATGCTGAGGAAGATTCCTTCTAGTCATATCTTTTGAAATGCTTTTATAAAGAAAGAATGCTATATTTTGTCAAATGCTTATTCTACATCAATAGAGATGAACATATTATTTATTTCTTTCAATGTGTTAATGTGGTGTTATACATTGATTGATTTTCTTATGTTCAACCATCCTTACATACCAGGGTTGAAAACCACTTAGTCATGGAGTATAATTCATTTGATGTGTTGTTGGATATGATTAACAATTATTTTGTTGAGGATTTTAACATCCTGTTTCATTAGAGAGATTTGCCTGCAGTTTTCCTTTCTTGTGGTATATTTATGTGGTTTTGTTATCAGGGTGATGTCGGCATCATAGAATGAGTTTGGCAATGTTCCCTAAACTTCTGTTTTTTGGAATAGTTTAAGCAGGTTTCATGTTAGTTCTTTTGAGAATGATTAGTAGAATTAACCTATGAAGCCATCTGCTCCTGTGCTCTTCTTAACTGGAAGGTTTTTGATGACCAGTTCAAACTTGTTACGTTTGATTGGTCTGTTGAGTTCATAAATTTCCTCTTTCATCAATGTAGGCTGCTTGTGTATTTCTACATGCTTTATATGTAAAGTTTAATTAGTCTTAAACTTTAAACCTAAAGGTCAAGCAATAAAAGAAAAAATAGATAAATGGGACCGCCTCAAATTTAAACACTTTTGCACCACAATGGACATTATCAAAAGGTGAAAGTACAGCCAATTCAATGGGAGAAAATATTTGACAATAATATATCTGATAAGGGTTTAATATCCATGATATACATAGAGATCATACAAGTCAATAATAAAAACACAAACTGATTGAAAAATGGGCAATAGACTTGAAAAGACAAGTATCTAAAGAAGAAATACAAATGATGAAGAAACAATGAAATAATGTACAATGTAACTAGCAATTAGGGAAATAAAAATCAAAACTACAATGAGGTAACATTTCACACCTATTAGACAGGTTACTACTAAAATGTAAGAAAACTGTAAATGTTGGAGAGGATGTGGAGAGATAAGAACACTTATTCACTGTTGGTGAGAGCCACTGAGTGTACACTTTGGATAGAATGTAAAAGGCATGTTACTATATAACACAATGAACCATGTGGTAGAAGATGGACTTTGGTTACCAGTTCAAATATGAGTGTGTTCTTTCATGAGCTATAACTAACGGACAGTACTACATAGTGTTAATAATAGGGGGTGTATGGAAAAAATATACCAAGTATATGCTATGACCATAGTTTGTGGTAATAGACTGATCATATTATTTCATAATCTTTAACAAATATTCCACAACAATCTAAGATGTTGGTGAAGGGGTGATTTATGAGAATTCTGCATATTATACATGATTGCTTTGTGAGCTCACAACTTCTCTAATAAAAAATAATTGATACATACAGACAGATGCTCTTGATCTTTAGTTGTTGGTGCATTTGATGTAATTATGAATACAGTCAAATTTAAACTTAAACCTACCATATTCCCTTGGGAATTTTACATATTTTACAAATATTTTCAAATATGTTTGTCCATTTTATGAGGTTGTTTTAGTTTTTGTTATTGATCGTTAAACATTCTTTATAATTCTAGACACAAGTCCTTTGTTAGATTTATGTTTTGCAAATCTTTTATTCAAGCATGTTCTTTCTCTTAATTTTCTGAAGAGTATCTCTTTTTATTTCAATATTGCATGGCCTGTTTTTCTGTAGCTTAATAATAATTCTTGACATCAGGTGTTGTGTGCCTTCCAACTTGTTTTTAATTTTCAAAAAAAGTTTAGCTGTTTACAAAATTTGCTTTTCCATGCAGAGGTTACAGTCAACATATCAATTTGAACAACAAAAGACTACAGAGATGTTGTACATTATTGCAAATTTTCTGGTGAAAAATTTCCTCCATTCCTTCTCCATTCCCGAAATTTTCCTGAGACAATTAATTTAAAAATTACAGTTCAGTGTATTAGAATAAAGTGAAGACAAACTAAGGACAAATATTTTACAAATCTTAAAATAAATCCAAAATAAGAATAAAAAAACAAATAAAAACAAAACAAAAATAAATAAATCAAAAGAAAATCCATAATATCAAGTCTATGACAATATATATCCAAAATGTTGGAAGGAATCAACAAGTAAAAAATCTTGTTAAATTTAATTTCTATATGACAAAAAATATTCTGCAAAAAGAAGTCAGAATAAAGATATTCCAAAACAAAAAAAAAAATGGAGAGAACTTTTCAGTAATACAGGACTGAAAGAAAAGTGATAGTGTGTCTTGGAGCATAGGTTGAAACTCCTTTTATAATGTCAGAAGTGGAAATGTCTCAGATACTATGATTATCCACCTGGAAACATATTGAATCACCTGAAATCTTAATCAAAGAAGTGAGAAGATTTCCGAAGGTAGTGAGTTGGATATTAATATGCTGAAATAAACAGCACATTTAAGAGGAATAGACATTTAGAAGAAATAATACAAGAAATGATTCATTTATACAATAAGAAACCATGAAGTTGTCAGAAGTACATTTATGTTAAAAGACTAAAATGGTAAGCTAATCTTGAAGTACAAAAGAATATTATTGAGAAATTGTATGTCCTCCTTTTGTGGAAAAAAAAGCCTTATTGTCTTAAAGATATCAATTCACCTTAATTAGGCGATATATGTCATATGATTCTCAATTAAAATATAAGTTCTTGAGGAAAACATGGTGAAAACTTTGAAACACCGCCTAAGGGGGCGTTTTCTGACTCAGGTTTGAAATATGAGACAAAAATAAATGAAAAATTATACAACTAAATTAAAATAAAATAATTTTTCAAGAAAACATAAAGAAGAATTAAAAACTGGCAATTGGGCAAAATATTTGAAACTCAGATTAACCAACAGTTAATGCTTCTTATAAAAATATTGATATCAAGAAGAAAAAAGTACAATAACAAAACAGAAAATGAAAAAAGCATGTGAATAAAAAGCATATGTATTTTTACACAAATCAAATACAAATAACACGGACCCTTAAATATATAGGTTAAATACCATGTTTATTCTTAATGAAAATATTAACTAAAGACATCCAAACCTTCCTCACCTATCAGATAGGCAAAATCCAACATTTTGAAAATTATCTCTCTTAATAAACTGCAGAGTAAATGCCATTCTTTCATGGCTGTTGGACATTAAACATGGCTGATGAAGGTACAAATTTTACAGTTCCTATTGAGAACAATTTTTCAATATGTATTAAATTAATGCATTTATCTTGTACTAAAAATTAAACATCTGAAATTAATCATATGGAAACATACACGCACATTTATACAAACACATAAACACACATACACATTCATGTTTAAAATATTTATATGAATTTATTTGTCACAGTCCTGCTTGAAATTTCAGAAACTAGTAATATTCAGAGTGTCCAATATTAAGGGTACTTTTAAAAGAAAGAAAATTCAAAATATTTAATAGAAAATAAATGATCACTTTATCCTCATATCAAATATACTTTGAATTATATATATATATGTATATACCCATTTATTTCTGAATATTTACCTTTTATATGGTGTTGAATTTGAAATATGGAACGGGGTTCAATTTTAGGTATAAAATGAAATTACATGAATTAAATCACATGGTATTAAAATCATATAAGATATATGAAATTGTGTTGAACAATGTTTGAGTGAAATGTGCCTGGGGATTGGAAGAAGGTGATTCACAGAGTTTTGAGTTTTTCAGTGAGACCAAGGAAACTTCCTTAAGGAAGATATGCATGAGGAGAAATCCTGCAGGATAAGTACACAACCAGACTTTTAGGGTGAGGAGAGTATATCTAGAGGAATGAGCAGCATATCCAAAGATTTTCTTAGGAAGGAGCATGGCAAGTATATGTTGATAAGACGAATAGTTTGGATTTAATGCTGACAATGGTAGGGAGCATGGAAATAAGAGAAGTAATGCAGAGTTCCTAGGTCAGGATCAGCAGTTTAGTTTATATTGTTAAACAATGCAAAGGTGTTATCAGTTTTAAGAAGGAAGGAAACAAAATATATTTAATGTTAGAACAGGTTTCCTCTGGTTGGACCATGGGATATAGTTTGCAAGATGATGTAAGGAGAAGTGGACAGACCCATGAGGAGATTACAGTGGCATCCAAAATACAGTATGCATAGTTCAGATTCCAGTGTGGGTCTTGGAGATGAAAATATGATGATGTAATCCAAAAGAATTTGGTAGCAAAGATAAGCAAGGATTAGTGATTGATTAGCTATAAACAATGATGGAGTGAGATAACAAGGAGGATTCTAAGGTGTTGAATTTCCCAACTCAAATGGGTATGAGTCCATTACATAAGATGGTGTTATTATTAAGTTTTACTTGGTGGTAAAATAAAGCTGTTTAACTTTTTACATGCTAACTACCACAGTTAAATCCTACATTCACAAAAAATAATCAGTGAAATCGACAAATATTTTGCATGAAAATTCAGTACAGCAGCATTTTAAAGGACATACACGAATACAAGCTTAATATTCAAAATATAAGTAAATGTTATTTTAGCAAATTTATAACACAGAGTAACATGCAGCCAAATAAACCATATGGTTAAAAATAAATTATTAACATGGGAACTTACTTATAAAAAGTAAATTTTAAAATGTAAATATATACATGCATATTCAACACAACTGGTAAAAATGCACTTCCTAAAGTATTGTCAAGATTTAAGAAGCAGTCAGTAAAAAAATATTTTCTTCTCTTGGTAGTATTGCTTGTCTTTAGCTTTCAGAATTGTCTTCAGATAATAACTCCTTTCATAATCAAAATAAAATAATATATATACTTTTTCTCTTGCTTTAACTCATCTTCTCCTGAAGTTTCCATTTTGTTTTGTACTATTATTTTATGAACATGTGATTTTATTTTATTTTATTCATTCCAAAATTCAGAATCATCAGCTTTAATGCTTACATCCTAAAGAAAGTGTGATAACTAGTTGTATTGCCAAATTGCCTATTTCAGTGAAACCACCCTTATTTACTGCATTTTTAAAAAGCTCTAAGAATTCACAAAAATAA
>JAQZBX010099176.1:0-11501 GCA_029593785.1 Cabassous unicinctus
CTGAAAAGAAAAGACAGGAGAGAGAGGCTTGAAAAAGAGTCTAGAAATGAAGATTGTATCAGTAAATGTAACTAAAAGTCTCAAAAGAGTGGTGAAAATAAAATATGACAGATAAAACCCAACGGTCAAAATGGGTGAAATAAGAACTGCCTTTACAGTAATAAATTGAATGTTAATGGATTAAACTCCTCAATCAAAAGACATGGACTAGCAGAATGGATAAGAAAATATGAGCCATCTATATGCCGTCTGCAAGAGACTCACCATAGACCCAAGGATATCAATAGATTAAAAGTGAAAGGCTGAAAAAAGATATTCTGTGCATGTAATAACAAAACAAAACAAAACAAAACAAAAAACATCCAGAGTAGCTATATTTACATCAGAAGAAATAGACTTTAAAAGGCACTATAATGCGCAATCTCAGGAGGAATTCAGGGAAAAGATTCTATTTACAATAGCGACTAGAAGAATCAAATATTTAGGAATAAACTTAACCAAGGATGTAAAGCACTTGGATTCAGAAAAGTACAATGCATTGTTAAAAGAAATTAAAAAAGACCTAAATAACAGAAAGAAACTTCCATGCTCATGGATTGGAAGACTAAACAGCATTAAGATGTCGATTCTACTCAAATTGACATACAGATTCAATCCTGATAAAAATTACTCGAGCATTTTTTAATAAATGAAAAACATGATTATCAAATTTGTTTGGAAGAGTAAGGGGTGCTGAATAACCAGAAACATCTTAAAAAGGAAAAACAAAGTTGGAGGACTCTCATTTCCAGACTTTAAGTCGTATTACCTAGCTACAGTGGCAAAAAAAAGCATGGTACCTGCATAAAGACAGACACATAGGCCAATGAAACCAAAATGATAGTTCAGAAGCAGGCCCTCACATTTATAGTCAAGTGAATTTTGACTAGCCTGTCAAATCCACCCAGCTCAGACAGAACAATACATTCGACAAATGGTGCTGAGAATTCTGGTTATCCATGGCAAAAGAAGGAAAGAGGACCCTTATCTCACAACTTATACAAAAATTAGCTCAAAATGCATCAAAGACCTAAATATAAATGCAAGAACCATAAACTTTCTAGAAGAAAATGTAGGAAAATATCTTCAAGACCTGGTGGTAGGTAGTGGATTCTTAAAGGAGATGAGAGGAAGGCTGAGGACTACTGATGCTTTATGTATATAGAAGTTTTAATTAACTTTACTGTAAAAGTGTGTAAATTGATAGAGTTGATGGTAATGCATTATAGTGAGTAACAGCTGGTTTATAAATGAGAATGTGGCTGGAAAGGGTTGTCTAGGGATAGAAATGTCAATTGAAAGATAGCTAGAGTATAATATAGGGACAGAAAAAGACTGAACCCAGAGGTGGATGAAAATTGTGGTTGATGGTACAGATGCAAGAGTGTCCTTTGTGAGTTAGAGTGATGCATGTCACTATTGCAGGGTGGTGGAAACGGAGAGAAGCATGAGAAAACTACAACTAGAGTGACCTATGGACTTTAGTTAACAGCAATACTGTCATATTCATGCATCTATGACAAAGATGAACTGTATTGCTAATGGGGGAGTATGAAAAAAAAGTGTGACAAATGTATGCTATGAACCATGGTTGGTGGTAATAGTCTAATGATATTATCTCATAATCTATAACAAATTTTCCACCACGGTGTGGTGTGTTGATGAAGTGGTGTTGTATGGGAATTCCACACATGTGCATGATTGTTTTTTAAATTCACAACTTCTGTAATAAAAATATATTTTAAAAAATGATAGGATGGATTTGGGGGGAAAATACACCATGTAAGAGATGGACTGTAGCTAATAGTAAGATTTTGACAGTATTTTTCATACTTTGTAACAAATGTCTTACAACAATGCAAGGTATTATGTATATCTGTTTTGTAAGTTCACCATTTTTACTATACACATATTGGTTTTGTATGTTCATTTATCAATGATATAAAAAAAATAGCGTCAGTTGAGGGAAAACTACACCAAATGTAAGATACTTTGCTTAGTAGTTATAGCAGTTTGGGAATTTGATGCAATTATGAATTCCAAAAATATAATTGGATCATGCTTGTAAACTGATTTGTTAATCTGCACATGATTAAGTTATGATTAGGGTGTTGACTGGGCCACATCAGTAGGGTGTTGAGCCCCACCCCTTGGTGGGTGGGGAATCGAATATAAAAGGCACGGCAAGAACAGCATTGAAGAAGTTTTTGAGAAGCAGTTTTGATGTTGGAGAAAAGGCCCCAGGAGAAGAGTAGTGAGCCATTCGCCAGATAGTCTACAGCTGACCTTGTGGAGGAACCAGAAGAGCTAAGGCCGGAGAGAAACGCAGTCCCGGGAAGAGAGGAACACAAGAAGCCTGAACCCTGGCAAAGGACGGCTGCTGTCCTGCTCCAACACGTGGCAATGAACTTTGGTGAGAAGAAACTTAACGCTTTAAGGCCTGGTATTTGCGGACTTCTACCCCAAATAAATACCCTTTGTAAAGACCACCCATTTTTGGTATTTCACATTAGCACCCCTTTGGCTGACTAATACAGTAGTAATATTTTGAGGATGCTCTTTCATCATTTGTAAAAAATGCTTCAGAACAATGCAAGGTATTGATGGTGGGGTGAGGTATGAGAGCACTGTGTGATGGTATGCATGTTTGTTTTGTAAGTTCCTAATTTTTACTCTACATTTATTGTTTATATATGAGTGATATACTTGAATAAATTTTTTAAATGAAAAAAAAAATGCACCTTAATAATCACCTCTCAACCTCTCTATCGCTTCCCTGCTATATATAGCTGCTATTCTGTTTCTGTCTTTCTAATTTATTTGTATTTATATTTTGTATAGATGGAGTCAAACCATATGTAGTATTTTTTTGTCTAGTTTCTTTCACTTAATTTATTTCCTTTTTTTACCCTTAATGGAAGATTGTTCATATATTATTATACTCTATTTTCCATAATTGCTTTGGTTATATTTTTGCCTGATATTAACATCTTGTATCATTAATGTACATTTGTTCTGTTTCAAAGAAAAACACTCTTATATGTATGCAATATTACCCATACTCATATTTCACATGAGGTTTTGCTATGCTATACAGTCCCAAGTTATGTGTTTTACCTTTCCTTCTAGCAGTATACATAACCTTAGACTTTCCTTTCAACTATCATACTCATATATTAGCAGTACTAGTTACAAACACTATGATGTGCTTTCAGCATTTCTATGTATTTCCAGTAATTTACAAATAACCCCCTCCTTTTTTTTTATTTTTTTATTTATTTTTTATTTTTTTACCAATTCTGCACAGATTAAGCATCAACTTTCCATTCTCTAACTTCATTGCATTTTCTGGTGACTTATATTCTAGTCATTAACTCCATGAGTTTACACAATATATTTAGTTCATAATAGTGCAGTAAAAAACCTATATTGACTCTACAGTGTTTGTGTTTTTGTGTCTGGTTTGCTTTACTATACATAATGTCTTCAAGTTTCATCCATATTGTCATATGCTTCACAACTTCATTTCCTCTAACAGCTGAATAATATTCCATCATATGAATTCACCACAATTTGTTTATCCATTTGTTGGTTAATGGACACCTGTGTTGTTTCTATCTGTTGGCAATTGAGAATAACACTGCTATGAACATCAGTGTGCAGATGTCTGTTCGTGTCACTGCTCTCAGTTCTTCTGGGTACATACCTAGCAGTGATATTGCTGGGTCATATAGCAAATCTCTATTCAACTTCCTTAGGAACTATCAAATAGTCCTCCACATTCCTGTATGATTCTACATTCCCACCAACAGTAAATAAGCATTACTATCTCTCCACATCATCTTTAATACACTCCTAAACAATCAGAGGATCAAAGAAGAAATTGTAAGAGAAATGAATGAAAGCAAGAAAACAACTTACCAAAACTTATTGAATACAGCAAAGGAAGTGCTGAGGGGGAAATTTATGACTCTAAACACCCTTATTAATAAAAAAGAAAGAGCTAAAATCAATGACCTAACTGAACACCTGGAGGAACTAGAAAAAGAACAGCAAACCAATTCCAAAGCAAGCAGAAGGATAGAAATAATAAAAATGAGAGCAGAAAAAAAATGAAATTTAGAAAAAAATAGAGAAAATCAACAAAAACAAAAGCTGGTTCTTTGAGATCAATAAAATTGACAAACCCTTAGGTAGGCTAACAGAGAAAAACAGAGAGAAGATACAAATAAATAAAACCAGAAATGAAAGAGGGGAGTTACAACACTCCACACAGAAATAATGATAGTAAGAGGATATTGTTAGAAACTGTATGCCAACAAATTAGATATCATAGATGAATTGGAAAAATTCCTTGAAATTCACGAACAACCTACATTGACTAAAAGAAATACAGGAACTCAACAAAGCAATTACATTTAAAGAGATTGAATCAGTCATCAAAAATCTCCCATCAAAGAAAGGTGTAAGAACAGATGGCTTCACAGATGAACTCTACCAATGATTTCGAGAATAATTAACACCAATCCTGTTTAAACTCTTCCAAACAAAAGAAAAGAAGGAAAAATGACCCTACTCATTTTATGAAGCCAACATCACCCAAATACCAAAGCCATATAAAGTTAATAGGAGAAAAGAAATCTACAGACGAATATATCTAATGAACATATATGCAAAAATACTCAACAAAATACTTGCAAATAGAATTCAATAGCATATTAAAAGAATTATATACCAAGATCAAGTGGGTTTTATTCCTGGTATGCAAGGGTGATTCAACACAACAAAATCAATTCACATAATATGCCACATTAACAAATTGCAGTAAAAAGAACCCACATTATTATATTGATAAAAACACTTCAAAAGATAGGAATAGAAGGAAGGTCCATCAATATGATAAAGGGCATATATGAAAAACTCACAGCCAACATCATACTCAATGGAAAAAGGTTGAAAGCTTTCCCTCTAAGATTGGGAACAAGACACAGATGCTCACTGTCACCACTGTTATTCCACATTGAATTAGAAGTTCTAACTAGAACAATTAGACATGAAGAAAATAAAAGGCATCCAAATAGGAAAAGAGGAAGTAAAACTCTCACTATTCACGGTGACATGATCATATTTTTTAGAAAATTCTGAAATGTCTATGACATTTCAGTCAATAAATGAGTTCATATGAAGCTAATAAATGAGTTCAGCAAAGTAGCAGGATACAAGATCAACACAAAAATCAGTAATGTTTCTGTACACTTAGGAGGAAATCATAAAAAATCCATTTACAATAGCAACAAAAAGACTCAAATACCTAAAAATCAATTTAATGGAAGATGTAAAGGACCTGTATTCAGAAAGCTACAAAACACTGCTAAAAGAAATCAAAGAAATCTAAACAAATGGAAAGATATTGCATGCTCATGGATTGGAAGACTAAATATCATGAAGACGTCAATCCTACCCTAACTGATTTAAAGATTCAATGCAATACCAATCAAAATTCCAACAGTCTATGTGACAGAAATAGAAAAGGCAATTACCAAATTTATCTGGAAGGGAAATAGTACCCAAATAGCAGAAAATATCCTGAAAAAGAAGAGTATTGTGGGATATCTCTCACTGCCTGAGCTTGAAACATATTACAAAGCTACAGTGGTCAAAACAGCATGTTATTGGTGTAAAGACATATATATTGATCAATGCAATAGAATTGAGAGTGCAGAAATTGACCCTCACCTCTATCGCCAACTGGTTTTTGACAAAAAATACAAATTCGCATCACTGGGACAAAATAGTCTCTTCAACAAATGGTACTGGGTAAACTGGTTACCAAAAGAATGAAAGAGAACCACTATCTCAATCCCTAAACAAGAAACAACTAAAAATAGATTAAAGACCTAAATATAAAAGCCAGGACGAAAAAACTCCTAGAAGATAATATAGGGAAGCATCTGAAAGATCAGGTGGTAAGTGGGGGTCTCTTAAATCCTACACCCAAAGCTTGAGCAATGAAAGAAAAAATAGATAAATGGGACCTCATGAAAATTAAACACTTTTGCAACTCAAAAGACTTTTTCAATAGGGTGAATAGGCAGCCGACCCAATGGGAGAAAATATTTGGAAATCATATATTCAGTAAAGATTTAATATTCATGACATATAAGGAGATTCTACAGCTCAACAATAAAAAGACAAACGATCCAATTAAAAAATGGGGAAAAACTTTAATAGACATTTGTCCAAGAAGAAATACAAATGGTGAAAAAACACATGAAAAAACAACATCACTGCTGATTAGGGAAATGTAAATCAAAGCTACAATTTCACACCTATTAGATTGGCCACTATCGGCTCAAGGTATTGAGTATGGGAAAAGGCCAAAATTAAGGTGTTAGCAAAATGATACTTTCTCCCCAGACTTTGTAACATTTTGTAACAGCTGCTGGCGATCCTTGGATTTTGTTGGCATGTATCCCTGCGTACTATCATATGGTGATATCATCTCCTTTTTATTCTGGAATTCTGGATTTTCTGGCTTCCAGCTTTTCCCCATGGCTTTCTTTGTCTCTGGCTTCCTGTTTCTTTCTCTTTATAAACCTCCAGTATTCCAGATTAAAACTTAACCTCATTCAGTTGGACCACACCTTAACTTAAATATTATCCTCAAGAGATCCTATTTATAATGGATTCACACGCATGGGAAAGTGGATCAATTTTAAGAATTTCTCTAAATTGGAGTACATAATTCATTCTACCACAGATTGGTATTCACGTACCCATGTAGAATGGGGGACATCATTTTGGGGCCTGCCTGAAAGTTTACACGATCCTGATCTTCAAAAGTGAATTATTCAGTTATTTGAGTAATTTAAACCTTTCTTGTCATATAGTGGGAGCTCAGTAAATAATTTTTGAGTGCATTTCTGAATGATCTATAACTAAGACTTTCATTCCTATCATCTAATGTCTTAGAACTGACTTATCTTATTTTATATGCTGATGAGGAGAGTAAGTTTTTCTGCAAAGAGGGGAAAATTTAAAGTTATGCAAAAAATTGAAAAGGTGATTTGATGCCAATCACCAATGATTGGCTACAAAGGAAATTTAGCAGAATGCAGAATGAAAATATCTGGCTACTGTAGAGAAGGTGGGTCAGCCAGGAGTTCTGATAAATGCTTCTTCTAGTGTATTAGGTATGGGCAGATTACTTACATGCTCCAAGTTTTGCAATTGTAAAATGGTGATAATGATGCCTATCTCACATTATTGCTGAGTGGATTGTGTAAGTTCATATGTGTAAGGTATTTGAAGGAGCAACAAACTCTAGAGTGCATAGAAAAATTTAATGGGAATTGCTATTAATTTTATTATTAGAACCTCATAATAACCCTATGGACAAAGTGCATGTATTTTCTTCAGTTTGCAAAGAACAAAATTTAGACTTAGAAAGACAAAGTGGCTTGCCTAAAGTTGAACTGCTGGTATGTGGTGGAGTTAAGATTCAAATCAAGAACAGCTCATGGTGATTGCATAGATGTAAACCTCGTAGGAAACGTGCAAGTGCACTGGTGTGTGAGGCCATGATATTTTTCCAAAAATCTGTTGCTTGGTAATTACTGTGGCTCCCAAAAGTATATTCCACAAAGTTTAGGCTATCCTCAGTAGATGGTTGTTTATTTTATTTTTATGTAAGTAATAAATTTTTATGTAAGTGTTAAATAAGTTTGGATATTCTTTGGATTTTTTGGAAAAAAAGAGCAGTGATTTTTGAGAAGAGGTTATTTTTCTTCCTGTTTATCACTACAATTGTGTTCTCATATTTTTTCATAACAACTGTAGAAACTGCATAATTAAATATTA
This sequence comes from Cabassous unicinctus, assembly GCA_029593785.1. NCBI lineage: Eukaryota > Metazoa > Chordata > Mammalia > Cingulata > Chlamyphoridae > Cabassous > Cabassous unicinctus. Next base: position 7,900 of record JAQZBX010099176.1, read on the forward strand.
ATTTGACAATCCATGTGAATATAATTCAAAAATGCTGACAAACCACATTTCCCTAGTGTAAATCTGCTCAAGTCAAAATTTTGCCACAGGAAATTATGACTGATCAGTAATAATTTCCTTTAAAATCAATTGTAATGGCTACTTACTTAGGCTCTGGATTACACTCTAAAAGGATGCATTGTGCTTACCTAAATGAAATACTTATAAGCATAAAATACAATGATGCAGATACAGTACTAGTAACCTCTAAAGTCTCACGTAGAATCAATGGACTTTAAATGCACTATTATGTATGACTAAATGCACATCACATAAATTCTACCTTTTTCTTTTCTCCTCACTGCTGTACCAGCTGTTCATTTAATGTGTGAGTCTACTTTCTCACACAGACTTTACAAAGTCCAGGCCCAGTCAAATACTACCTTCACTATTTACCAAAGGTGATGTAAGGAAAAGAAAGTTTTCTGATAATTGAAAATTAAAAATAATTTCAAAATAATTTTAGTATCCTTATTATTTTTTCCTATTGGCTACCTTCTTTTCTAGGCTCAGGAATAAAGGGACCCATTACTTTTGGATCATTTTTCCAATTGTGCTTCCCTGAATGGAAAACTGTTTGCCAAATTGGCTTGTATACTTTACTGATGATTTTATGGTTCAGTTACATCAAATCAATTTTGAATTCCTTAATGTCAGTGGTAGACAGGGAAAGGCAAACTAGAAATTGGTGCTAGTTTTAAAAGCAAATTCTAATAATAACCATCGCAACATATGTATCATTTATTGTATGTTTACTATGTTTAAGACATTGTGTAAGCAACTTAAAACTCACTCCAGCTCACTCTCTTAATCATCATGACCCTTTTTAAGCCTCTTCCATTCTCCTAAAAAGTCCATTTTCCTTTTTTCACCATCACATACATCTGACAATTCTGCCTCCTGCTTTGTAGAAAAGATTGAAGCCATCTAATGAAAATGTCTTCCAGTATTTAAAAATACAAACTTACCTGTATCTGCACCCATCCTCGTTCTCTTCCTTCCTGATAGAGCAGAGGAACTGTCTACTCCTGTGTAATGCAAATTCATGCAAACCTTTCCACATCCTATGAACTGTTGAAAATAGTTTTATCCAATTCTCCCTTGGATATCCAGCCTCTCAAATGGTTTATTAGTATTGGCTTTAAACACTGTGGCCAGCTGTTATGTGAGTGGCCTCCTGTTGAACCATGTTTCCTGATAACCCACCTTGTGTTCCTCCCTCTCTCATTGACTCTGGGCTTGTTCATTTGATGTGCTTTGGTGGGCTGTGTATTAGCAAGTGTGAGGCAAGCAGAGGCTTGATAAGCATTTGCATATTAGAGCTTCTTCTCTTGAAATCTCTCTCTTAGAATTCAACTAAAGTACCAGACGTATGAAGTGAAAGCCTTCATGGACCTTCCAGTTGGGTTCAGTCTCCATTCTTACAGATGTGAATAATCAAGTGATTTATCACATGGAGCAGATAAGACATTCAGCCATGGTTTGCCAAAATCCAGACCCACAGAAGTATTAGAAATAAAAAATAATTGGTGTGTCTAAGCTTTCATTCTTAGGTGGCTATTTATGCAGTAATAGAATATTAAAGCAAACATTTGGAAATATTTATTCTTGCAAAAACAAAATAAACAAAAACTAAGCATCAAAACATAAACCCTAATTTGATCTCATATTGTGTTTCAATAACCAAAAAGCACCCCATTACCAAAAAAAAATTCCTCAAAACAATTTTCAGCACCAACTATCTGAATATTTCACAATTGCCAATTCAATTTTCAGCACACATAAATATGTCTTTTACCTTGTTACTCCAAGAACACAGTTCTGTTGAAAAGGAATAAATGGCTCTCTTCTGCTAAACCTAACATTTCTATTCTCATTTTAATTCATCTCTCAATGCACATAATCCTTTTGCAAAATTCCTCCTTGGCATTTCCTGATTTTTCCTCTTACCTCTCTGGCAGGCTTGGGGGTATCTGTTGAAAACTCAACTGCTCCCCACCCCCTACTCAGAAATTAAATGTTTGCATTTCCAAAAGAATCCATCCTAGGTGTTCCCATCTTTCCCTCTTGTCACACACTCTAGTTCTACTTCCTTGTCTGATGCTTTGTTTACCATCTATACTGAAATGGGTTACAAGTATTTATTTAGAGCCCAGAATTCTTTAAACTCCAGATTCATAAGATGATTTCCTTATTTAATATGAACTCTAGAATTTATCAACATTTCCAATTTTTTTGCTCCAAAGCACATTATAGTGTTTCCAGCATTTTGGTGCCTTCTAGTGTTCCATGTGTTGAAAATTACCAGCATCCACCCAATTATGCTAATAAAATTCATCCTTCCTAGGATTAAAAATTCTTCTGATTTTACTTCTTAAATATTCTTAAATATATTAAATACCAGTAGCCACAATGCTAGTCAAATGATGTATATATCTATACATATAATTATTTTTAATGAATGTCTGATATACTACTAGTGTCTACTTCACTTATACTTGATCTATTGAATATAAACTGTAGTGTAGACATTCAAAATTGTAATATGATTAAGAAGAAGAAAGAAGTTGGAGGTATATGCTTCCAATTTGGGTGAGACATCAGAGAAGATGTGTGTTTCCAGCTTTGGAATAACTTTTAAACTTTTGGATCATAAAGCATGTCACTGTTGACAGATAGTTATTTGGCCTTCTATTTTTGCAAGGAGTCAGAGATACCAATTGTAAAATATGGTTTTAAAATTGCCCTTTCCTAAGCTTGGCAGCTATGTGAATTCTCATTAAATTTGTATGGAATATTTATGACAGAATGCATGCATGAGAAAACCTTTTGTTAATACTATGTATATAGTGAGGCCTATAAGAAAACTTGTTCCTTTAGATAGAAATACAGTTAAGAATATAAGAAAAAATACTCTGATGGTAAATCTATGCTAAGGCTGCAGAGCGCTACTTAAATTACATAAAATTGACATGCTTATTCTTGACATACTCATCAGACCATGATTAATATATATTTCACTTTTCATCATGTGAGGAAAATATAGGATTGTGGTTGAGACCCAATTTCTGCTTTTTATATATGAAAGTTGCAAAAAAGAAATGATGATAGAAAAGCTCAGAGTTCCTCTTCAACATAAACCATAAGGTATGTGTGCTTATTAGATACCGGTGTAGAAATGAGACAACTAAAAGTTAACTGTGAAAAAAATTTCTTATTTTGTCTATAAATAAATCATCAGCAGAAAACAAATTCTTTAATATTTCTTTTCAGGGAAATGCTGCTTGCTCTTGTTTTTGGATTCTGTTGGATTACAGATGACAAAGGATTTTGCTGGTCTCTAGGTAGTTCAATTATATACTTGTGACTCAGTAGCAAGAAGAGTCAAATGGCTCTAGATATCACCTCATTTTTAGAATTTCATAGACCCAGGTGGAAAGCACTTAAATTTTTGAAAAAGCTGATTTGGTAGTAGAAGTGATATTACTCTCTTTTAAAGACTAATATTTTTGGTTTCCCTCTGTTTCTTACTGAAAAGTAGTTTTTCTAAGACTTGAATATAC
>JAQZBX010099177.1:0-11500 GCA_029593785.1 Cabassous unicinctus
TTATGTGGTTTTTGGTAAAGAGGCATTACAAATCAAACCTTTTTCTCCCCTTTGCTAACACGTTTCCTCCATCTAGATGTTTAGGCTAATAATTTGTAAAAATAATGATTTACTATGGTTTAAAAAATGGTTGAGAAATTCATGATTCATTTTCTTTTCCCAGAATTGGTTTTGTGTTCATTCTTAATGCAGATGATGAAGTTGGAACAAATGATGCTGGAGTTGCTCTTTGGCAAATTTTCAACTACATTGCAGAGCAACATGATATATCACAAGCATTTATTTCCATAGTACATGTGAGTGTTGTGCAATAGCTATAATTTCTTCAGAAATGTATACTTTTCTTGTATATAAGACAGCAGTTATTATTTATTATTATAGCATTTTAAAGTTTATAAAAGCTATCATGAGGATTCATTCATGTGATGAATTTAATTCTTGTAACTCCTTATTAAAGTACATAATATTATCTCCTCTTTACACATTAAGCAACTGAGGCTTTCCCAAAATAAATTAATTTACTTTGGTTTATCCATCCATTAAAATAATTTAAATTGTTTAAATTCATTTAGAGAAAACCATATTAATAGAAAATGATTAGTCAGGAATGAATTTGTAAACTAGGTCTTGAAAAAGGTCATTGCAATGTTATTCTAAATGATAAAGTATCCAGATACTTAGAGAATTTCAAAGAAGGAGCTCACGTAGGAACTGCAAATTGGTTTGAAAGAGGTAAGAATGATTCCAAGCCTGGCAAAGAGATTGTATAAGAAAAATCAGAAATTGGTAAGCACTGGATTAAGAAAGAACAAGAGAGTAGGAAGACTATTTGATAATCAAGGTTCTAAAACTCTTATATTGCCTATAATGGAAGTGTAATTGTAATAAAGAGCTATATTATTAAGAAAGTGATGTTATAACTTAAAATATTATAGTCTTTGGGTTTTTGTTTGTCAAGTAATGTTAAAATGAGGAATGGCTCTTCTTTAAACTCAGAAAGAAATTTACATTGCACTGTAAATTTCCTGCCATAATTGAATTACCTCCCAAGAAAACTACTAAATATCTAATTATTTCAAGGTCCTGTACCCACATTCTAATGATTTAAAGGAACACTTTCCTCTGCAAAATAGTGCTGTGGATTATGTGCCAATATTGTGTCCAAGTATATTAGTTTACAAACTGGTGTAAATATTTCTAATATGAGGGACTTAGTCACATCGGCTCATATCTTTTATTAAGGTCCAATTGCCTTACTTTTAAAGGCTCAGTTTGATACTCAAAATAATGAAAACCTGAAGAGCTTCAGAAAATATCTTTTTCTAAACTATTTTAATTATGTATATTGATCCTTTATTATACAGGAATTCAGTATCAAATGTTAAGTTGCATGTGATGGCATATTTGTCAGTCAGTTGCCTTTTGAATTACTACTATGACATGTGTTTGTAAAACTCAACTATTGTACTTGTTGCACCATAGGGTTCAATATAAATCATTGTAAAAGAAAGTATTAAATATGTAGCATAGGTTATAATCTGTGCTAAAGAATTTAAGAAATAGAGATGGAGAGGCAGATGGAGGTAGGGAGAAGGGGAGAGAGAAATAAATGAGGAAGGAGTGTGTTGAGAGTAAATTAGAATCTTCTGGGTGAATTTGATGAATGCATATTTGATGAATGCATGGTTTAGAGGGTGAGAAATTTGGTGGTTATTCAAACTTTATATGCTGTGACCCAATATTTTTATATCTCAGTATCTCATAGAAAATTACAACCTTAATTCAGGCAACAGTCTGTTGAAAGTGTATTGTGCCCTTTAGATGACTTAAAATAGAAATATGGTCTACAATCACTATTGCACAGCCTCCTTAATTTAGAATTTGAGAAAAATATTTTTTAGTAAAATGTATGAATTATAAAATATATTTTTTAGCTATTTTATTGCTTTTCAATGAGCAAATTTTCATCTGAATTAAATAATTTGAAAAGACAGTAGCAGGAGAGAACAGGGATATGTAGAAGATGGCCAAAATAATAATAAAATGTATAAAATTATTGCAATGTAATAGAGAATTATGGAAGCATAAGTACAATATTTGTAATAAAATGAAATTACTTGGTATCGCATATTATTGCACAGCAGCTATACAAACTTAACAAATAATTTAATCTTTTCTCCTTATCTTAGAAGATTAATTTAAAGTTCAAAAACATGTGTTTAGTGGATATTTGATGAATGCATGGTTGAGAATGTAAAAATACTCTGACTAGCTTTGGTTCATGATGGAGTAAGTGACAATGAACTAACACTCCCACATTAAACAAATGAGGTAAGCATGAAAGTCAATTTATCTTTCTGCATAGATGCTGCTCCTTCAGGACTGCAGAGCAAGTGAAAGAAACCCAAAGCACAGCAATATCTGAGATGAGAAGACTGAGACCTGGATTAGTATAGGGAAGTGCTGGACTTTGTGGGGCAAGGTCCTAGGGAGAATAGAAATGTACAGAAAAGAAATTCTAGAAATATGCCTAGAAGCTTTCCTTAAATGTTTAGATAAATACTAAACTGTACATGTTTAGGGTGAAACTCCATAAGGTTAGGCAGTGAAAAACTACTGAGTGAAAAACCAATATAAGGGTGCTACAAATTGAACAACCACTAGGGATCACACAGGACAGGGAGCTGTTTATATTCTCATAAGCCAGACTGGGAAGACTTCACTGAATATTCTGGGCAATTAGTAGAGATTGTTAGAAAGTCCCTGACTTAGGAATGTGGCTAACCAACCCTAAAATAAAAGGCCCTAGATATGCCTTAAAAAGACTTTAAAATCAGCCTTGAATGGATGAAGCTACTCTATGAGTAAATTCATTGCCTCCTGAGCAAAACTCAACACATTTTAAAATAGATTGTAACAAAATCCAAAATATTCAACAATATAATACATAATGACTAGCATATAATAAAAAAATTACCAGACAAGAAAAAAGTAATTTGAGCAACAATACTCAAATGACTATTGATCACTATAGATCTAAATAAGAGGAGGACCGTGGGAAGATGGTGGAGTAGGAAGCTCTAGGAATCAGTCCCTCCACCAAAACAACTATTGAAAAAGGCAGGAACTAACTGAATCTACGACTTTGAAATTTCTGTGTCTAGTGGAACACTGTGCAGCAGCCAGGGAGGAGTGCAAGGAAGAGTTTGGTAAATTGTAATAAAGACCACTACTTCAGATTGCTGGGGACCACTCCAAGGATGGCCATTGTTCTAGTCCCCTTGGGGCAGAGGCAGCAGAGGAATCTTAAAGAGAATAACCTTCCTCAAAACTAGGGAAAACAGTTAAAGGGCTGCATTAACCAGGCAAATGTTGGTTTAAGAAAACACAGCTTTAAAAGCTATAGAAGAGGCTTCTGGTACCCCAGCCCCTCTACCACACAGGTGGAGCTAACTTAGACTCGCATTGTGGTCCCTGTGCCTGTTCCACATGGAGCAGAGTGGCTCCTGTTTGAATATTGGCATGAATGCATGTTAGTGCCAATCTTTGGGTGGAAGTCTAAAAAACTAAGCCAAGAAATGTGTCTCAGACTTTTATTCCAGAGTTTTTCCTAAAGGCAGAGAAGCCCCTGGCAGAGAGCTTGAAGCGTATGAGAAACAATTAAGTTAAAACAGCCTGGGACAAAAGACTGTCTGCATTAAGTCATTGTTAAGAGCACCCAGGAGGGGGAGGAGGTCTGTTCCAAAAGGAGTAGAGGGAATATTCACTCAAACTATTGTGGACTGTAAATGAGAATCCTGGGAACTCTAGCAAGCACAGGCCCAGGAGAAGAAGCAGGTTCCCTGGTTCTAGCTCTGTATAGGCTCAGATAAACCAGAGAGGACCCTGCACTTCCCATTTGCCTTGTGCTGATCTGCTTGAGCAGAGGGCTAAGCTCTGAAGGAGCCCACCAGCCAAAACAGAGCCAATTTGCAAAGAGAGTAAAAGATACTTTTTGCCTTGGATTGTTTGCTATGATTAGCTGCTGGCATTCAAGAAAATTTCTGTCATACTCAGTGGTGAAAGACTTAACAGGTTTCTCTTTCAGATCAGGAACAAGACAAGGATGCCCACTGTCACCACTGTTTTTTCAACATTGTACTAGAAATTCTAGTTAGAGGAATTAGGCAAGAAAAAAACAAGTAAAAGGTATACAAATTGGTAAGGAAGAAGTAAAATTTCCTTATTTGCAGGAGACATGATCCTATATGCAGAAAATCCTAAAAATTCACAATAAAGTTACTGGAACTAATAAATGAATTCAGGAAAGTGGTGGTATACAAGATCAAAATGTAAAACTCATTAGTGTTTCTATATGCTGATAACAATCTGAAGAAGAAATCAAGAAAAAACTCCATTTATATTAGCAACTAAGAGAATAAAATATTTAGAAATACATCTAGCCAATGATGTAAAGGACTTGTACACAGAAAACTAGAACACGTTGCTAAAGGAAATTAAAGAAAACCTAGAAATTAAAGAAAACCTAAATAAATGGAAAGATATTGTGTTCACGGATTAGAAGACTAAATATTGTTAAGATGTCAATTTTACCCAAAGCGATTTATAGATTCAATGCAGTACCAATCAAAATTTCAACAGCCTTCTTTGCAGAAATGGAAAAGTCATTCATCAAATCTATATGGAAGAGTAAGGGACCCTGAATAGCCAAAGTCACCTTGAAAATAAGAATGAAATTGGAGGATTCATGCTTCCCAATCTTAAAACTTAGTACAAAGCCATTGTAATAATAATAATTAAAAAAAAAAACAGCATGGTGGGGAGCAGATGTAGCTCAAGTGGTTGAGCACCTGCTTCCCATGTACAAGGTCCTGGGTTCAATCCTCAGTATCTCCTTAAAATACACACACACATACACACACACAAACAGCATGGTACTGGCACAAGGAGAGACATATAGACCAATAGAATCAAAATAAGACTTCAGAAACAAACCTTCACATTTATAAACAACTGATTTTAACAAGGGTGTCAAGTCCACTCCATGGGGTAAGAATAGTCTCTTCAACAAAGGAGGCTGAGATAACTGGATTTCCATGTGCAAAAGAATAAAGATGGACCCTTACCATATATCATATATAAAAGTCAACTCAATGACAGATCTATATACAAGAACCAGACCTATAAAACTCCTAGAAAAAAACAGGGAAGCATCGTCAGGACCTTGTGTTAGGCAACAGTTTCTTAGACATTATACCCAAAGCACAAGAAACAATGGAAAAATAGATAAATGGGACCTCATCAAAATTAAAAACTTTTGTGCATGAAAGAACTTTATCATGAAAGTGAAAAGTTGACCAACTAAGTTTGAGAAAATATTTGGAAGCCACCTATCCAATAACGCTTTAATATCCAGAATACATAAAGATATCCTACAATTCAACAATAAAAATACAACTCCGTTACAAAAATGGACAAGAGATTTGAACAGACATTTCTCCAAAGAAGATATACAAATGGCCAAAAAGCACATGAAAATTTCTTCAGCATCACTAGACACTAGGGAAATGCAAGTCAAAACCAAAATGAAATATCGTTTCACACCCAGTAGAATGACTACTATTAAAAAAAACAGAACACTACAAGTGTTGGAGAGAGTGCGGAGAAATAGGAACACTCATTCATTGTTGGTGAAAATGTAAAATGGTGCAGCTGCTGTGGAAGACAGTTCAGAAAATAAAGTGTAGAATTACTATATGACTCAGCAATCCCACTTCTAGGTATAGACCCAAAAGAATTGAAAGCAGGGACTCTTGAACAGATATTTGCACAGCAACATTCATAGTGGCATTGTTTACAATTGCTACAAGGTTGAAGTAACCCAAGTATCCACCAATTGATGAATGGATAAATAAAATGCGGTATATGTGTACAATGGAATATTATGCATCTGTAAAAAGAAATGAAGTTCTGATCCATACAACAATATGGATGGACCTTGAAGACACCCTGTTGAGTGAAATAAACCAGACATAAAAGGACAAATATTGTATGATCTCACTGATATGAAATAATTTGAATAAGCAAACTCATAGAGCCAGTATCTAGAAAATCGGTTACCAGGGGACATGCTAGGTCTAGGCAGTGGGGACTTAATGCTTAAATTTTATAGAGTATCTATTTGGGCATAAGATTTTGGTAATAGATAATGGTGATGATTATACAACATTGTAAACATAACAGCACTGAATTTTATATTTGAACGTGGTTAAAAGGGGAAATTTTATGTTGTATATATATTATTAGACCAAGACATTTTTTAAAAACAGGTCTTAGAACACAATCAGTGAACCTTTATTTAAAACAATGGACAATACTTATTAGTACAATTATAAAAAATGTTTTTCTTGAATTATGAAATACGTACCACACTAATGCAAGATATTAGTAACAGGGTGGTTGTGACAGTTTGAATTTGGTGAATCCCAGAAAGAGAAAGATTATGTTTTTGAACCAATCCATTCCTGTGAGTATGTGGGGCCCATTAAATTTGTTGAGAGTCCTTTGATTAGATTACTTGATAAGATTGCTTTAGGGCTTTGATTGGTTCAAGTCAGTAAGGCCTGAGCCAGCTTGGGTCTCCCCCCTCTTGCTGGGACTGATTAAAACAGGCACACAGAGAGAGATGACACAGACACAGAGGAAAAGGAAGGAAAAGATCAAATGCTTATTTGATCCTGCATTGTGAGAGAAAGGACTCCCGTTTTGCCTGCAGCTGAGCTGCTAGGAGAGAAGTGCCTAAGAGGCTCAAAGAACCCGAGGCCCAGGGAGAGGTGAGCCATATGCTTGATAGCTTGCAACTAAACTCAGGAAGAAAGCAGAACAGCCAAGACTGATAGAGGAGGCCCAGAAAGAGATTAGCCCAATGCCTAGTTGCTGTCACCTGACCTCCAGGAAAGAGTAGATTCTGGAGGGGAAGGCAGAGTCCTTAGCAGAGATCAGTGGCCATCTTGCTTTACCTTGTGGCTTTGGTGAGAAAGCATCTCTGCTGATGCCTTTATTTGGACATTGCACAGCCTCAGAATTGTAAGCTTTTACCCCAAATAAATTCCCAGTATAAAAGCTAACACATTTCTGGTACTTTGCATCAGCAGCCCTTTTGCAAACTAAAGCAGTGGTATATGGCAATCCTGTATTTTTTGCATGATTTTTCTGTAAATCTACAACTTCTCTAATTAAAAAATGATAGACCTTCACCTCCATTATGCATATATAATAGCATATATATTCAATTTTAAAGTTTTGAAAACAAACTAAATTCCTGGATAATTAAAAAATTTATTTTGGGAAGGGAACAATTGGCTATTTCTAAGTTTCTAGTATCATGAAGTAGGTTAAAAAATTGACTTGCATCTTTTTTTTATCAATTTATATAGCCATGTAAAAATTTTAACAGTTGCTACTATAATTGAAAGAAAATATGTAGCAACTCTCAGAAACTGTCTACCCAACAATCTTGTTTCTTCTTTTTGGTATATAATACCTTGCATTTGGGTTGGGAACATGTAACTAGGATTGGCTAATGAGATGTTAATGTAGCTAACATACATTTCCAAGCTTGGCATTAAGGTTGCCATGTTGTTCTCCATGATATCTCTTTTTTTTTTTACCAGCTAATGATATACATTTATGAGAGAAAGACTAACATATTTCAATGAAAGCAAAACCCAGCTACATTCTGTTTGATTTAGAACATGTGCATAAGGAATGACAGAATGAGGAGTTCAATAAATCCTCTGCCCTCCGAATTACTATAAAACTGGACAGTAATGTAAAAAGAAGTATCTATTTGGGCTCAAAATCCCTTACAGGGAAACAACAATTGTCTTAATGGCTGACTTCTCATCAGAAAGAATAGAGGCCAGAAGGCAATGGAATGGCATCTTGAAAAGGTTGAAAGAAAAATGTTAATCAAAAAATCCTGTATTCTGCAAAACTGTCCTTCAAAAATGAGGGTGAAATAAAGTTATTCACAGATAAACAAAAAGTGAGAAACTTCATTGCTGTTTCACAGAAATAACTAATGGCAATCCTTCAGGCTGAAGGTAATGACATGAAATGGTATTTCAAATCCCCAGGAAAAGATGAAATGGTAACAGTAAAGGAAATTTAAGCATGTGGGTAAACATAAAAGGCATTATAAATATATATTTTTCTCTCTTTTTTCCTTTAAAAAAATATTGCATAAAACAAAAGTTTTGACTTATATAGGTATAATATATATGAAAATAATTGCACAAAGTAAGAGAAAGGAAATGGAGCTGTTTTGGAGCCAATATTCTATACTTTGTAGAATTAAATTATTATTAATATGAAATAGATTGTGGGAAATTCAGATGCATATTGTAATTCCTAGAGCAAACACAAAATAAGTTAAAAATATAGATTTGGGAAGCAAATGCGACTCAAGCAGTTGGTGCCTGCCTACCACATGGGAAATCCCGGGTTCAGTTCCTGGTGTCTCCTAAAGAAGATGAGCCAGATAGCGAACTGACATGATGGGCTGGCATGGTGAACTGATGCAACAAGATGATGCAATGAGGAAACACAATGAAAGAGACAATAACAGGGTGCAGATGTGGCTCAAGCAATTGGGTGCTTCCCTCCCACATGGGAGGTCCTGGGTTTGGTTCCCAGTGCCTCCTAAAAAGAAGATGAGCAGACACAGAGAGCACACAACAGACAGACACAGCAGACAGTGAGCATAAACAATGGGGGTGGGTGCAAAATACATTAAAAATAGATAGGTTTAAAAAATCGATATAAGGGAATAGAGGTGGCTCAAGTGATTAGGTACCTCCCTTCCACATGGGAGGCCCCAGGTTCAGTTCCTGGTGCCTCCTTAAAAAAAAAGAAGACAAGCAGACAGCAAGTGCAAACAAGGAGGAGGGGAGAAATAAATAAAAAAAAATAAATTTATAAAAATAATCAATAAATAGCATCAAAATGTATAATGCAAATATTGACAGCAATGGAGAAAAACGAAGAGATCTACCAGCATAGTGGATTATTTCAATTTATCTCTCTCAGAAATTGGTAGGTGAAGCAGATAAAAAATGGGTAAATATATATGACTTGACAGTACAGTTGACAAGGGGCAATTATTGAACAAATATAGAAACCTAAATCCAAAATTTAAGGAATATACATTTTAATCAAATGTATATGAAACCTTTATAAAAGTATCTGTATAGGGAGTGTATGTGCCTCAAGCGGTTGAGTTCCCACCTCCCACATGGGAGGTCCCAGGTTTGGTTCCCTGTGCCTCCTGTAGAAACAAAACAACAAGCAAAACAAATGAAAAAACATCTCAGTGAAGCTGATGTGGCTCAGTATTTAAGTGCCAGCTTCCTACATGTAAGGTCCCAGGTTCAATCCCTGGTCCCCGGTAACTCATAAAAAATAAAATTATATATGAAAGACCAGAAAACTAGTCTCATCAGATAAAGAATTCATATTATTCAGACCATATTCTGTGACCACAATGAATGGCAAAAACATTATTTTAAGTAAAAGACTTGCATTGGGGAAATTGACACATTTTTAAATAACGTGAAAGAAGAAATAATGGAAATGATTTTAAATGCTTGGAACTGAATGATGCAATTTTGACATCAAAACAGAAAGAAGAAAATATAACTATAAATGCTTTAGTTAGAAAGGGGCTTACAAGAAGTCATTAATCATTCAAAAGTGAATAATCCATTTTTTAAAAAGTAGGAGGCAAGTAGTAATAAATAAGAGTAGACATTAATGCAGGGGTTCTTAACCTTTTTTGTTCCATGGACCCCTTTGCCAGTCAGGTGAAAACCACAGATCCCTTACTAATAATACACACTATACTGTGTATTATTTAATAAAGGTATTTCACCCATACCAACACGTCCCCACATGAATAATGTTTTTTTTTTTGGATTTATATTCAAGCTCACGACCCCCTGTTAAGAACCCCAGCATTAATGAATTAAGAAACAAAAATACAATTGAGATGTTCAAGAATGTCTAAAGTTGATACTATGAAAAGAAATAAACTGGATAGGTCTCAGCAAGAATAATGAATTTTAAAAAAATTGAGTGCTCCAGTTAACTATTGATAAATAACAAATTACCCCCAAAATTAGTGACTTAAAACTACAACCACCATTTTATTGTTTTTTCTCACAGTACTGGGGATTGATTTGGTCCCTTGCTAGTTAATTTTTCTCAGCATTTTTCATATGATTGAATTTGAAAGGTATGTTGGGCTGTTGTCACAGTGAAGGCATCCTGAGTCTCATGTATTGAAGTCAGTGCTGGCTGTCTTGAATTTCAGCTAGAACAGTTACCAAAAACACTTACATCTGGCTTCATCAACATCTGTGGACTTTGTCACAGCATGGAAGCTGGGTTCCAAGAATTAGGAGATAGAAACTACCAGCTTCTTCTTAAGGCCTGGGCTCAAAAACCAGAACATCATTATTTTCAGCGGTTTCATTGTATTCTGTTGGACAAGTAGCCACATATGCAGATTCATAGAATTCATCTTTCAATGAAAGGAGTTTTGAGGAATTCTAGAAAATATAGAAAATATTCCCTAAATTGTTAGGCATAGCATAGACTTGATATCAAAGTCTGACAAGCACAAAAACAAAAAATTGTAGACTATTCTCTCTTATGAAAGTAGATGCCAAAATCCTAAACAAAATATTAGTAACTGAAATCAAGCAGTTATAAAAATGATAAACCATCATGACCAAGATTAGATTATCTGAAGAATAAAAAGGTAGTAATAGAAAAGTAGAAAAAATGTATAAATATAGTTTGCCACATTATTGGAAAAGTGGAAAAATCTATAAATATTGTTTACTGCATTAATCATATTATCTCAGTAGATACATAAAAAGCATTTAAAAATGCAAAGCTTTTTCGCAATGGAAAAACCTTGAATGCACAAAGAAAAACTTTTTGCAAACTAATATATAAAGACTTCCTAAATGATAAAGGGTCATCTGAAAAAAATTCTACAGAAATCATCATTCTTAATGGTGAAAACTTAAAAGCATCTTTTTAAAATATGGAACAAGATAAGGTGTTCACTATCAAAGCTGCAATTCAAGCATTGACTTTAATTTCTAGCCAGTGCAATAATACTATAAAAGAAATAATGTAAACGATTGAAAAAGAAGAAATAAATTATTATTCACAATTATATGCTAATTACGTAGATAACACAAAAGAATTCATTGATGTAATAAAGGAGTGTAGTAAAGTAACTGGATATAAGAGCAATCAATTTTATTTCTTTATTTCTGCAACAAATATTAATTTGTTTATTCAATAATTTTTATTTAGTACTTGCTATGTCCCAGACCCTATTCAATGTGCTTGGATACATTAACTAAATATTTAAACAAAGATCCCTGTCCTCTTAAGAGCTTATATTCCAGAGATTTGAAATTTT